>DWPA01004855.1:0-12412 GCA_018251375.1 Calpodes ethlius | reverse complement strand
ACTAAAAACCACTGGGTTCTCCCAAATGCCATAGTGAAGGGGCCTCGGGAAACAGCGTAGCCTTAACTACCGAGACCTATTACGGAATCCCTGTTGGATCCTGCTGGAGCCAGGCCGATTAGCCCGCGTCTAGTTATTGAGTAGGTATATTAATTCTGCATATATTCATGTGATATTCCTACCGTTTCACATCTGTGTTAATGTCAGTATTAATGGTTGCGGCCAAATGTGTCTTAATTAACTTGTTAAAATTGACGCGTTAAAACCTTGCCTATGTTATTAAAGCACTATACAAAAAAACATTAATTAGTGCGTTAGTTAGTTCGCAACACTATTTGATACATCTGTGTTATGTCGTTTTTAGCGCGCTAAAAAACGCGTTAAGACGTGGATTTGTCAAGAAAATGAGTAGCAAGACTGAGAAAATCTTAATGCGCCTGTCATAATGTCGAAACAATGTTGTGGAAACAACACAGTGTGATGATTTGTTTCAATGGCATAAAATTGCTATAGAAGTCAATAATTTAATAAACTCTTATTCTATAATGTATTAAATAAGAATAGTAAATCTGAAGTGGATGTTTGCCATCGTGAAATAACATTAACATCAAAATCAAATCGTACCAAGTGTTGTCATTAGAAAACAGTCGTTATTTCTTGTCCGTGATCCTCGGGGATTTCATAACTATAGACACATCGTAGTCGAACCTTGGTCATTAAAAAAGATAATTATTTGATTTCACCCAAGCCACTGCATGAGAATGTTTGGAAAATGTGAAATAAAATTAAGCTTTGATTTGAAACTCGCTGACCTTTCAGAAATCAAAGCTGTTTATTTTATTTTTCATGTCAAATTAGTTTTCTGTAAAGACGTCAACCGTCCGAAGCCGAACACTTTATCCGTGTAGTAATGAAGTAGCAAGAAATATTAAAACGTAGCCGGTGTCGGTGCCGGGCACGGCGACGGCACGGCGGCGGTATAAACGGTCCGGTCGACGCAATATTTCTCGCCGTCGGCAGCAGACTCGGCCAATCGCCCGTTACAATTCTGCTTATTTTTACGCCGGCGACGTCACATTATCGGGGCTTTCTATAGACGTCGACGTAAGGAGCTGTTACACTGCGCCCAATGTAATATGAAGCGATTAGTATACATATTTTTTAAGTTTCGTTACCGTGAAACATAGTTGAAGCTCATTAAGTATTATGTTACGTATTGTGGTTTACATAGATATAGTTTTATCTTTGTGTGTGTGTTTGTGGGGGGGGGGGGGAGAAAGGGCAAGTGGCCGTATCGAGGAATTACAGCGGCCCCCCTGTTTTCTTCTTGGCTTATGAAACTTTTTTCGGCAACGCTAAGGGCATCGGACCAGGTGGATCCTCTTAAGGTAAATTATTCAAAGCTTAGTGTATCCTAGTAACAAAGAACTCACTCATTATTCAATGTTTATTATAATCAATCACACTGCCTATCATTTCCAATACTTGAGTACCGTACTATCTATGTTTACGTAACAATAATTATTTTCTCCCAAGAATTTAGAGAGCAGTGTATCGCCTACCGGCCGCTGGTCGGACACGCGCGTCGTATAGCCGCGTGAGGAGCGGGCACCGGCTGACGTCTGTGTCGCCGCGAAAGAAAACACTTTTCCGCCGTTTCACCAAGTTTTCCAGCGGCGCGGTGATTTATTTTGCGCTCTACCACTGAGTACTCGCTATTGTAACAAAACAATTTCACCATGTTTTTTATATTATGCATCATATTTATGTAGTGGCTATATATTTTACACGTGTCTTAAAAATTACATTAGGTATACTAGTATCGTCACCTTTCCCTGAAGGTTACCTGGCTAGCTACCTCCCTCGTCCTCGTCAGCCCTCACAGCTACTAACCATATTTTCTTTCTTCCTTTTACTTACTGGCCGGGAACACTTTCACGTCCATTATGAGTACGACCAGTTATCAGTAGACGGCTCACCTGCTAATGTCTCGGCTATTCACATAAAAAGTAATGTTGATCTGATGTTAAGCTAAAGGAAAATAAATGCTTTGAGTTTTTCATATCATGAATACTGTTCGAAGATTGGGTCGGATCGAAATTACTTTTTTTAAATAAACGTTAATCGTTAAGTTAAACGTTAATGATAAATGTTATCTGTAGTATTATAATTTTATGAAGCTTTGTAATTCCGCTTTAGTAAAAAGGAACATTAAAAGGCTGACTTTTCAGACGTGGTTCTATCAATCTTTAACAATTACTTTGGTTTGTAAAATGATGGTAGATTAGTTATATCTTGAATATGACGTGCTAAGATCCAATACATCGTCTCAAATAACAGTTCAGAAATGACACGATCGGTAACATAGCAAAATAAAGATACATCAATGTATGCGGTACATAAAGGCAGTGGGAATTTCCACAGCGGGAATATTCCCATAACCGGTAATTGGAACTAAACGCAGCAACTTACCTGTGGTCGTGGCGCTGCGCGTTGCGATTCGCAGGGACTGCTTGTTACCTAATCGGTGCCATCATTCGGCGCGTCACAAATTTGAATTATCAGAGTCCTTTCCATTCGAGGCCAGCGACCGGAACACAGCACTGCGCGCCGCGCTGCCGGGAATTTCTGTAATTCTGAATGGGATTGAGGACTGAGAATTTCTCCTCGGCTACCGTTTGAATGATAAGCGCGTGTTCGTCAAATGATAGGAATTTGAAACTTTTAAAGCGTGACCATGAGCAGATATTTTTTTCCACAGCAACGACGGGCACAGGAGCTAACAAGTCACGTAATGGTCGATTATAACAGCAACGTACCTACCGTTTTTATAGGCGCTTCAGACCAGGAAGTTTCAGACTGGTTTGTTTACCGTGCTTCCAATCCATTTTCAAAAGGATAGTGATTCTATTTTTAAATCCATAAACCTTGTATGTTGCCTATTCCATATTAATCACTGTTCGGTAATATAATATAGGTACATATAGAATATCGAAGCAAACCGCAATTACAAATTCTCTTAAATTATAGTGCACATAAGGACTGGATAAATAAATGTCTGTCTCTCTTTGTCAAGTCAAAATGTATAGTAGGTGCCTAGATAGAAATTTTGTAACGCTGAGGAATTACCTCAAACGTGCTGCATTTGTTATAATTATAGTCTTCACTTAATTTTTTAATTTCTTTGATTCTTTAGCTATTCATTGGTATAATTACATTTCAAATACGTGCGATATATGGTATTATGGAGCTGCAACACCAAACTCTATCCCTTGATTTTCATTTCACGGATTGCATTGACTCCATTGACGTTAAAAAATATTGACAAACTAGATACATTAATTTCTGAAATTTGTATTTGAAGTAGCTATACTGACAAATTTTGAAGTTCAAGCCGTTTCGTTTGAGGACAAAGACATCATAATATTAAGATTCTCCGGGGGTGTTTATCTGATTCCCAACACAAAGACGGCTAAAGTTCGCTAGAGATGGTATCGGAGGATCTGTTAAGATACGTGCCCGACCGCGCGGGTAATGACGTAGATACTGGCAGCCGGCGGTGACGACGCTGTCGACACGCGACCCTGGCTGCGACGTGACTGATTAGCAGATTGGCGGAGACGAGAGGTTATTGATATCGGTGAACTCATTAGAGCGTCTGATCGATTTTGTTTTACCTGGATCATTAGTGAGTTCAGACACCGGGCTGCGTATGTTTAATTATTAATACTGAAGTAATGGATACGGTATTACGCCCGTAACTTCGCTGCGTGATTTACTAATAAACAACGCTTATAAAGTCTGTATCCACATCTCTTTTTAATCCCACAGGATAATATATTTACGCGCGCAGCGGGTCGCTCGGTGCAGGGAGAAATACGCGACAAGAACCGTTTTACTGCGCCACGTACATTTTATCCAATTTGGATAACTTGCGCGACTCTTGCACTATGCTCGTGATATGTTCTTTTCTTTCCTTTTCGTTATAGATAGCTTAAACTTTAAAAGGTCTTACATACAAACGTCTTCTTTCTAAAGGAATGCTGTTTTTAATTAAGTTAACGATTTAATTACGTACACAGTTTCGAATGTCCAGATTGTCATGGCCCATAATTATCTACTTCGGTCCTGCAGCTTATTCGATGTACATCTATCGGAATTCCCCTGTATTACGCCGCAGCCGCTCCGTCTATACGTACAAGGAAACTTATATTTTAATATTAAAGCGGAAGGTCCCGAAGGAGGGATTTAGGGTGTTTTAAAGTTAAAGGGAAAAAGTTTGATTAGCTGGTTTTATCTGAGAGGTCAGCCCCGGGGCGGGCCATTTAGCAGAGTGGCCGCATTTATCGGCGGCTCACGTCTCTCCCGCGGCCCGAGGCCCACGCCATGAACTGCCGAGAGGACCGCGTCCTTCTGGGCGGCTTTGCTTCTGCTCCTGTGTGATATTTTTGTAGAGGTCAACTGGTAACGGAATCTGCCTGCCCGTGGTGGTGATATCGCATACTTAAGTAATCACATTGTGTGAGCTATTACATTTTTATTATCTTGTTCGAACAGTGCCGCCTTCTATGAAGTCGGAATGGAAGTGGAAAGGATTGAAACCGAGGGAATTCCTAATTGTATCATGTATGAGGGTGTTAAGCTGCCAAATGTATCAAAGATTAAATTATTTACACAGGTAAATGAATGTTAAAATTAATTAATAATAATTATGGGTAAACAATATAATATAGGAGCGTCGGTAACTAACTTGGATAACTAATATGAGCGTATGTACTATTTTAATTACTCATAATAGGTATATATCATATATCGTTTCTATGTTTGACTACGTTGTCACTTCTGGTGTTTTATTATTTTATTAAATGTATTCTGTACAACTTTTATTAACTACAAAACTGCAACTGTAAGATTTTTATATAGATAATGTTTGTGGCACACGCTGCTTCTTGAGACTTGGTCCATAACAGGGCCGCGAATTCGCCAATGGCATACAAATTCATCTCCTGATATTTGAAGGTAACTTTGTTCTGTCTATAAATCCGCCAACTTCAGGTTCACTCATAGCTCAGGATCACGACAAGGGTCTGATGAAGTGGCCGCTATTCATCTGTGACGTCACATCTATCACAATTATCACATTAGTAATACCTACAGCTAAACTTACATTTAACTTTCAAAATGCTTGCAAGTGAAAATATTTAATGTTTTCGTTCGTATTGAGAGTAAAATTGGGAGGTTAGAGAAAACATTACGGCGCTACTTGAGGCAGCACCGTGTTACCAATAGTGATTCCTAAGATCGGTCTGAGTGCAGCGTTATTAGGGGAGACCTCTGTCCAGCAGTGGGCCTTCAAAGGCTGATAGACAAGATTCGGGTGCAACTCTTATACCGGATACACAACATTTCTGGTCTTACTTATCTATTGAAAATAGTGACTGTTTTGCAATACTTTCATGAAAATGTTATTGCTGGCATGAATTATATTGTAGGCATGAATATATAACTATATCAGTATTCATGCCTACACTTCGAACAAATAAATACATACGAAGGGAATGTTTTTAGATGAGTAATATGTAAAATTATTTATAATAAAATAAAAATATGAAACCTTTTATATCTTGTAATGTAATGCTAGAACAAAGTAGTATATGCTAAATGCTACTACTCGTATATCTACATTTTATGCTATCTATATTTTAAGCCTGTAAGAACCCCTCGTTTGGTAAAAGCCTTCTCCAAACGAGTCCATGTATCTCTTACCTGAGCAAAACGTATCCATTTTATAACAATATTTAGAGACGTGTCGGTAATAATGGAGTTGCGTTATTTATATTCATCTAATCCGCGAGGTTAGAGAATAAAAGCCCATCTACCCATTCGTTAACACAGACTAGAATTATAATAACTCGTGTATGTATATCCTTCAGTATACATTTGGAAAATGTTTAATAGAAGCTCTCAAACTATAGTTAAATGGTTGCTGTACTATAATCTACACTTTCAAATCTCGTCGGGCGAAGCATTCATACTCTATAATTAGAATAAAACTATCCTCACGTTAACATACACATAGGTGACTGTTTCATTTTAACAAACTTAAATAATTGTATATTGCAAGCAGATGAGAAATTTTAGGGGCATACGCACGCAAAATACACTTAATATCAAGTTCATTTACGCTGTTAGTTAGTAGCTGCGGAGGAATTTTAATTTCAGAAATACAGATCTGAAGTACAGTTGCAGCTAGCAGTAATAGTAATAAAGTATAGCGGTGTAATCTCGTGGTTAAAAGTGAAATGAATTACAACGAATACTCAGTGCATTCGAACGTGTTGGCGCGCCTGCCAGCCTGTCAGCAAGTAAGCAATGTAAACAATTTTTGTGATAATTGCTGTTGTGTTTCCAGCTCGGGGTTGAATTATACCTACATAGACTGTTTTATAAACATAAGATTGATCGGATGACCCTGTAGTCCATTTGCTATGTCTCCTAAGAGAGCTGTACCGGATTCGATCCCCGTTAGAGCTTATATGGAAGTTTGTTTTCATGTCGTGGGTATGGGTAATGTGACACACGTGGTGCAATGGATTCTTCACGACGTGTAACATTATAAAAGTTTAAGTAACATTACATTTAAATCAGATAAGTCAGAGTGGCGTCCCGCCGCAGCGCCGCCCGTGTGCGAACGCCCTTTGTGCACAAAAATGTTTCACTCAAAAAGAAGTTAAGTGTCGCAGCGCTGACTGAAATCTCAGACAGGTCTGCCTGACTCGGCATGTTTATTCAATAGCGTTTTTCCGCTCTTCTCTCAACACTTTCACGACCCTATTTCGTGGATCATAAAGCTTAAAATTGCCACTAATTTCAGACCGAAAGTTAATTTTTAGCGTCGGCCGCATTATATGCACATTATGCAGATATAAACATGAATTGCCCGGAATCTCTTTACCTCGATAGAACGTCCCGGGGCGGCGGAGAGGCGCGCGGGGCAGGGGGGGGGGGCGGTCTCCAAATACGGAACGGAACGCATTCAAATTTATGCACATTTATTTGGTCTGTAAAATATGGAAACTGCCATAAAAACTTTGGTTTCTACGTCACCGTTTATATTAGATAACTGAAAGTTTATTATGATACCGCATGTTGGGCTTTTTATTGGTTAATAGTTAGGTCGTACTGCGTGTTTATTATGTTAAACATTGTGTTATAACTAGACGGGACACTTGGGCTCATAGTGTAGAGGTGTTACATCCATACTTCAATGGAATCCGACCTCCCCCTTACTCCTCTGTTTCCTGCTAAACAACAGTAGGAACTATGACGGACACCTTCTCCAGTTAGTCTCCTGTAACTTCTGTAGCATTCAGATTAATCTCGATGGTAGTGTAAGGGTTTTAAATGGCCAAATGAAATACTACCCCTCTTTGTGAAATTATCCGTGAAATTATTTTGTACGTGCTTCGGGCAATTCGCCGGAGAGCCGAGTAGGAATGTGGGTCTTTCAACCCAATCGAATAATATTTAGAAAAACCGGTTCATATTTTTGTACATGTGGCGGTGTAAAATCACTGCAATACAATAGTTTCTAACGTAAACCTTACAGGTTATCAAGGTATTGTATAGGTTTTTCTCCAAAACTATCAATGGTGTGTTTACAATAGCATATTGGTTACGCACAACGCACTACGAACTACGCACTGCGCACACGTAATACGTACAGTGCTGTCGTATAAACTATTTAGATTCATAGATTTAACAAAATTAAAATAAGTACACCTATTAAATACTCTGTTCTCAGTTGCGATTTGTCCAACAAAGAGCCCCCGCGATATACCTTATTATCTGGCTTTGTTATTTCATTGCCGTCTTCAACAATTGCGTCGCGGAACTCGAAACATTTCGTTCGCGACAATGATAATATGGATAATGAGCGCCGTTAAAATAATTATAATTGTTTCCAACCGGACCGAGCCGAGCTGCCGAGGTGGGTGAAACTCTTAATGAGTTCAGGGCTGGCGGCGGAGCGCTGGGCGAAGTGCGCGCGTAATGAGGATATCCTTTGTTTGTGGCATCCTTCACGTAAGTTATACTGCAACTTCACGGGCTTTTCTGGTTTATTATGTAATGACTTTGCATAAAAACTTGCTACTATGCGAAAGAAAAAGTAAAGCGCTTCATTGTTCAGTAGATAAGTTCTATCAGTCAGGAGTTATGGTAACAGATAAGAGATGGCGCCACTAGTATCATTCATGAAGAATATTGTTTTATCTGTAAATTAACTCGACATCAAAAGTAAAGGACCCAATATTTTTTGAGCTAGATAGTTATATTTTTGACGATATTGGTGGCACCGACTTCAAATAAATACCCCTAAATACTATTTTAGAGTTATAAGTGTATTTTAAGAGATTAAGACTTACTATTTTATTGCATCTCAAGTCATTTTCTAATACTGCATCTCAATCATGTTTAAAATTTTATTTTATTTCATTGTGATTTAGTGGAGTGTAACAGTATTGTAACACAGATCTTCATATTTTAGCTGGATACCGTGGCCACCGAAAGTTGAATTGCACTCGAAGATGGGGCATTTTTGAAGCGATGTTCCTTAAGGTGGCTTGATGTAGGAGTGTAATGGGAAAAATAGTTTCTTGTCAATGGAAGAAATGGGAGGATGGATGGAGGTGAAGTAATGGAAGACTTAGTGTTTCGTCAGGATACTTAATACGCTAGTTTCAGTGTAGCGGTATAATGTTTTTTCCTTTACGTGAATAAATATACAAATATAACTTTATTGTACAAATATCCATATACTATGTAGTATGTATACATTTATACGTTTATGATGACTAAGGTCCATTAAGTATTATTTAATTGCAGTTCAAAATTGAACGAAGGAATGAAAGTTGAGGTAAACAGTTCTTTTCATATTCAAATGTCAACATAACAGACCGCTATTCATGATCGAACAGAAATACTATTTGCAGTGTAGTTAATAAAATTAAACTGTATATAGTACTATATAAAAACGATGTATGTGTGGAAAGAAATGTTGTACAGCGTACCTGTTATCCCTTTTCAAATCAATTGCCGGACTCGTGGGCCACGGCACTAAGCTGAATAAATGAGGGCCCAAAGCTATCTCGACACGATTGTCCGCTATTTACGCGTTTCCAAACCTTTTTCAATATGCAAATACTGCCCACGACTTGCTTACACTTCATTTTACTATAAATATTTGATCAGCAGTCTGTACAAGGGTCGAATTTAGAGAAATCCTTAGGGTGTGATTATGTCGCGTGTGGAAGGCAAAAAGAGGCTTCAATTTTACCTCTTCATCGTTCTGTAGCGGCGAGAGTGAGGTGAGACTAACGAGGCGATATACCTAGAATCTACATGTATTACATTGGTTTAAAATTTACATCGTTAATATTTGGTATTTTTAGAATAGACCCAGATTTGATTGAGTTATTATGATTAAATTGTATATGATACAATTTACTCACTAAATTCCCTTCTTGCTGAATGTTTAAAAATGATCTAAAAATTAATTTATTAAATTCATCGCTATCATCAACAATTAATGTCTTTGTTTAACTTGTTGTTAAGTAATATATGTACACACATTCATAATTGTGTAATTTCGACATAAATATGTTTTTTTTTCTTTGCGTCTTCATCTTTTGAGTTAGATTTTCCAAAGTAGACCGACAAGGTGCTAACGATTTTCCACGGCTGAGACTTTGGCCGCAGATTACTAAAGAAATGTTAGTTTCCAGTTTCATTATAATCGAATCGATAAATCTTATCGTGCGGCCGCGCACCACCCTCGCCACTCGTTGATAAGTCACTCCGCGAGATAAATGGCGTTCATTATAATATACAGGGTGAATTTTTTAGCACTCCAGGAAAAATATCGGTGCGTGAAAACGGAGTGGGTACCCATAAAAGATTATTGATAGGTATAATTTTTCTTAATTCCCGTGTAGGAGCGCTCGTTTACCTTATTTAGAAATGATTTTTTACCGACTCACAGGAACTCTGGACTTTTTATTGACACGGGAACAACAAATGGTTAGCAATGGTTTAGCGATGACGCCCCAGGCTCCGCTAACGTTAGATTACGGGCATGTAAAGTAACATAAACAGTAATTTAAGGGTTAGATGACTTCCCTGAATTATATTTATATTTATAACTCTAGACTGCTACGAAGTAGGTTGCGTACCTGGTTGTATTTCACCACCAACCACGGAGACAATCATCATCAGTTCGTATTACAACATTTATTACAAAATGTTATGTTTAATTATCATAGAATGAAAGCTTGTTAGGGCGTTGCAACTGAAAATAACTTATATATGAAAAATAAACAACAATGACAAGAAAAAGAGTTTGCCTAGTATCTTTTCACAGATGGACAAACAGACGGACACAGGATACGGCTGTTCATCGCGAATATAGAGCCTTAACAATAATATATTTTTGACCACATTACGCACTGGAAGCCAAACAAAATCAGGTGGAGGGATAACTGCTCCCGGTACGCTCGTGTTTGTGAACGTACTCAAATACAAACAAACAAAACAAAAAAAAAATTGTATTTAAAAATGTATGTGTTTAAAATTAAATTTTTCCCACATTTTAAAATTTTGTTCATTACCAGAAATTTACAAAACACGACAATAATCCCTTAAGCCGTCGCTTCGTTGGGGCGAGCGAGTTCTCCCATGGGCCAACATTAAAGGTAAACATGCACGCTGTCGACGTCATCAATTTTAATTTGCGTAAACAACGTAAAGCCCCTCTTGAAAGAGGCCTTTTTGTTTTTGAATACAGCGGCGGCGCGGGCGGCGGCGGACACGTGACTTCACTCCACTCATAGCAAGCGGGAAGTCGTAGCAACTCATTTTGCTCAGATTTCGTTGCTTTCCGCATTCGCAGATTCCTTATCAATTACAACTGCGGTGTCATCGCCGGTTTCTTTTGATATTTTAAGTCTTCGAGATATCCTAGCAGGTTATTACACACATTATTAAATAAATTGTAGAATACTACTAGTGCTGAATTATCAAATACTGATTTTCGTTTTTATTTTATTAGTAGATTGTTATCGCATAAGTTTCATTCATGAACATGACCTTATCAATACACTACTCACATCTCGCCGTATAGTACGTGGCATATTTTGACACTCACTTAGACTAACCGACAGCGATTAGTTTTTACGTGGTACCCAGATATCACGTAGTACCTATTTAAATCCATTCACTGATGGTACCGGCTACGTCATAATTCTTTCGAGTCCGAGGGAAGAGACTCAAATATCGATAAGATATTCCTATTCTTGATAGTGACTCTTCTGCGTATCGACGTAGCCCAAGCAGATAATTAGGTGATAGATAAATGCTTGTTTTTAGGGATCGGTTGTTTGTGATAACATAATTTTGTATATTCATACCATTCGCACCCAGCCAGTCGTATACTATGCGCAGCGTGTGACTGTTTACATAGTAAACGGGTATTTCAACTCAGCCGTGGTAAGGTGACAAATAACCACGAGCGGTGAGGTGACGCGGCAAAAACCACAGCAACGTGCGCTGCCTCTTCCACGGCTTCACTCTGCAATCATGCTCCGCTGTACATATTTAATTTAAACGTTAATCAACTCCAATTGTTGGTTTCCTTTGTTCCGTTGGCTTAAGAGTACAAAATAGTGAGCAAATGAAGGAATCGCTTTAGTTAATCTCCTTAATTAATACGTCTGTGTAACGGGACGGGTACGGGACGACACGCTGCAGTAACACGTGACACGGCTTCTGTATCTACAAATTAACAACGGTCCTCAAACTTCGTACGGTATGCATTATGTATGACCTATTTTTATTTACTATTAAAAAGGATTTGTTACAATGTATGTATCGATTTCTTAGATTAAAAAATATATCTAATACTTACGACGTAAGCAGAGCTCTTGGTGTGTCAAATAAATGTAATTGTATTCGTGTAGATTGACTACATCTATGAAGATCACACTTAAAAATATAATTTACTGGATACTAGTGTTATGTGGAATTAATTATGTCATCGAAATCTTGCCGTGTTACTTGAAATATAACCCATATTTCAATTATTTACTAGGATTGAGAGTTCTTAATGAAGGCGAAAATAGGTAATGTAATGTTAAGATTATAACGCTCAACAAAATAAAAACTTTTAAGTCTGTAAATTATTAGTCTTTTTTTTTTTAACTAGATTGACTAAATTAAATGAAACATACATGATAAATAAACGTTAACACACTCCTACCCCTGCAGTAGGATTCCCCGTGCCGCGGGTGGCATGGACAACACAAATAACACGTCACTTACATCCATGATACCAAAACAAATATTTATCTGTCACATA
>DWPA01004854.1:0-12412 GCA_018251375.1 Calpodes ethlius | reverse complement strand
AAAAATATTTTTCTAAGTAAAACAGTATTTTACAGGTGAGTTAACCACCAGGACCTAATATTCGCATATGCAATGAAAGTGCGCTGAAACAACAAAAAGTAGACTACTGTTTACATTTAAGAATTTCCCTCGTCTGGAGCCAACACTGAGTGTGACGATATCAATACTGATATTAAAGCAATTATAAAATATCCATTATTTTAGAATACAAGTAGTTCTACTTCAGCTCCCAAGATAAGACAAAAAAGAAGGTTGTAAATGAACTAAACACATGATTTATGCTACAAAGAAATTTAGTAACTGTACTGTTCACCATTGAGAGTCGCTGAAGTCAAATCTAAGTAAGGTATTAGATCATGCTTATTATAAAGATGAAATGTTATAAGAACCAAAGCAAAGTGTGTAATTTGAACTACATGGGATAAGCGAAAGAATTAATTCACCTTGCAAACTTGACCCAAACAAACTTACTAACAAAGATACAAACATTGCAAGTTAAATAAAAGCTTTTAAAAATAAGCCTACGGACTAAGCTAATTTAAACTTCACTGTTGTTGTAATTAAAGCTTATTTTACAAATCAATTTTATATTGTTATTAGGATTAATAAAAAAAATATTTTATGATTCTTGCTATAATTATGACTAAACAGTATATTGCTTGACCCAAAAATTACTCTTAGCGATAAGAGTTAAAACTAACCAGTTAAAGCTAACTAGCGTCTACAAAAAAACATGCATTTGTAAAGAAAAGTTAGTCCGAAAAGTAACTTCCTGATTCTTAATAGATCAGTATTACAGGTGTCCATTAGGAATGAATTACCATAGCGTAGCCTGTTCGTTCAACTTTTAGCCATTCGCACCAGGTCCACTACTTACACTTAAAAATAATTCAATCCATTCACACTGGCATTGCTACTAACGCACAGATTAAAATTCACTGTTAAAGTTTACAGAGATCGTAGCGGAGAATAGCCCTCCAACCCGCCGCTGCTTGCAGCTCGAACATTCCAAAGCGTGGTTCTTCCTATTTAAAGCAGCTTTTCGCCCGGGAAATAGCTTTATACGTGTGTGAAGATAAAAATTCACTGCAGAACCGTAAACGCGTTTACAGGTTTGTCGATAGCGTACAAAAACTTTTCGACGGCGGACTTTCTTTTTTATGCAAATGAATGGCAAAGGGCGGGAGGCCCCTTTCACGTTGTGTTAATGTTATTATCGAATACTGACCACTGGAGCTCATGTGTTAAATCGTTAATTTTTAGTTATTGCTTTATTTTTACACGATTGTTTGTGATAATATATTTTTATTACAAAACCAAAACTTATAAGTCTCTTCATGTTTCTCCTGTCGATAAGACAATCAGTCAATCTATCTATCTCTTATTCATAGTGGAAACCAATGGAAACAGTGTCAAGTAGGACTACGACTTTGAACTACAGCTCCGAAACTGAAATGCAGCCATTGATAACATAGAATACTGTTACCGAATATATCTTAATCCAAAGAAATTATGAATAATTAAAACTGATACAATTTATAAAAAATAAATAAACAGGTATTTAGCTGCTTATTATGTAAACAACGAAGTAATTCTTTTGATAAATTTAATATATTATATTTATGAGAGATCATTTGGTGAAGTCGTTCGAACCTATATAAAAGTCAGAAGGTATCAACAATTATATTTCACAGATTAAATCTTTATTAATAAGTATACAGTGCAAAGGTGTAGGCCTTATAAAGGTCGTCGAAGTCATAGCAATGTTGATAATGGATTCGTTTTGTCATTGTACAAGATAAGCAACGTTATGCGTCGGTGGGAAATACGAGCATGATTTTAATGATTCTAGTAAGTAATTACGTCCTGAACATTCCCCAGAGAATCTGAATATCTTTTTAAAAATAAAGGTCTTATATCCTTGTATTATCTTTCAGACTATCAGGTAATTATGTAAATATAATTACTTTACTAAACAAAGAGATAACCCGCGTACAGACATTAAATTTTACTATAAAAGCAGTTTTTAACCTTCCTCCTGCCGGGCCCCATTCCGTGCTATCTATTTCAAACAGCTTTTCACTCGAGATAGCTTAATCTACTCTATTTTACTTAAATTTTATAACCCTAACACCTATGCACGGATTAAAATTCACAGCGAAACGTTGCGAACGTGTTTATAACAGTGACGATGGCCCGATTAACCCTCCGCAGCCCCCTCTCGGGCCCCAAACGAGCGTTCCCATAGTTTTTGTTACGTGGATAATAGCCGCGAAAACTAACAATTTGAACTGTTGTACGCTTTTAATTTCATTTAGTGTTGCCAAATTTTTTGAATATATTTTTTTTGTATAGAACCTATTTTGTATATTGATCGTTCGAATATGTTTCGTAAAAGTTTGAGAATTAATACACTAATAGGTAATGTAGTAATATCCCTGTTTGCTTTACTAGTGATCGCTGGTTTGAATCCCAATTCCAACAATACATTTTTGACAGATTGGCGCGTAAGATGCTTTGATACTTAAGCCTAAACCAATTTCTTCGGAAGGAACTTTCGGGCAGTGGCATGTATGATTTATCATATTCAATATAATGTCGTTTTTATACTTTTTATTTGTACAATTTCAACCAAACTAAAATCTAACAAACCTTGTGCTTACCTAAAAATTGTTTCCTACACTGTTCTTAGTTTTACGTATCATATCATATCATATCATATACACATAAATATGGGTATCCATACGATTTTGTGAAATGATTTCGCCTGACCAATCTCATTACAGAAATACACAGAAAACCGCAAATACTAATAAGCAGAACAGACTTGCATTACCAGCTCAATAGTTTAAAACCTCAAAATGATTACATACGGCGGGCCACACAAATCACAATTTAAATATGTGAAAAACATTTACTGAACATCGGGAAACAATACGCGCTGTGGGCTACAATAATAAATCACATTAAACAACCTGTTTCATAATAATTTGATTCATTTCGATAATCATTTCGTAAAAGGCTTTTCAACGGCTATAAAACATGCATTAAATTGCCCAAATATTTGTTTATTAATTCACGTTTTCGAGAACAGTTATATGTTTGTGCGTCTGCTTGCATAGAGGACTATCACCCCTTCTGATCAGCGTGTTGACCAAAGACATCTGTATTTGATAATAGATCAATTCTAAATACTAAATGCTTCTTTTATCGCGTTTCCATTCCATTGCTGGAAGAGATTTCTTATATGAATAAGCAGTACCTTTGTACAATATTTATTGTATATTATTTCTCATATAAAATATGTGTACATAAATTATTAAATAATATAAATACATAAATGTTTACATATGTTAGTTGTTTGTGATATAATTGTGTACTTGTGCATACTTCTTTCGACACAATGCATGACAGATTGGACTTCCGAACTTCAGAAGATACCACATTCTTCATTATTTATTCTAGTTAAACAATTAAATGGTATGAAGCACGTTACTTCATCAAACTCATTCTGTGTATCATATTTAGGGCTGTGTTGTAAAGCTTAAAAACTTTCCATTTGAATAACTATTATCTCTGAATTCACGTCCAAGATTTATGAGTTGTAGTCACTTAATATCTTGTAACTTACTTGTGAAATAACTCTGAAAATAATATGTTATGTCGACCTCTTAGCCGATTTGATAGTAACCCAGTCTGTGATGCATGCGGTCTCGGGTTCAATTAATAAATCAGTTTTCTCCAGTAACAGTTGTTAATGACATAGGAAATCGTAATAATGTATGTGAAAGCCACCTGAGAAACAAATCTGGTTATTGTTCCTTATGTGGATAATACACTATTAAGATAAGTCTTTCCAGGCAAGCTTAGCGGTCTTTTAGAAATTTCATATAGAAAAGGCCGATTAGACAGAAATATCAAAAACCCGAAAATAACTAAAAATGGAAGCCCGCTCTATTGCAATCCCAAATTGCGCTATTAACCCTTAACTGCCGAGCGAACACGGGACATTGGAATCAATGGCTCGCTTACATTATTTATTTTTATTTGTTGAACAGAGAGGTCTATGGTATTGTTCAAAACCAGAGGCAATAAGTTTCTGAACTAAACAATCGTGTTCTAACAACTGCTCTCCAATTTCCTCAATAATACACATGCAGAGAAAGTACCTGTCTGAGAGCATTGCTTGTTTTACTTTGCATGATTTTTGATAAAGACAATTGTAAGACTAAGATTAGAATTAGGATGTTCTGAATTTTAATTATAAATGCTAAACGCTAACACACTCATGCATCATGGACAAAACAAATAACACGTCACTAACACCATGACCCGAGAACAAACATTTATCTGTCACATAAATATCTGCCCAGGACGAGAATCGAACCCAAGACCCCTCACTTCACAGGCAGGGTCACTACCAACTGGGCTACGGGGCCGTCGTATTATAAATGCAGCAAGCAAAAATTTCCGTATATAAAAATATTCGTGAATCTAATTAAATCTCGTAACAGTACTTCTTAAAGAAACGATAATAATTTACATTAAATATACAAAAACAGATCTTATAGAACCTTAAACACATAAAAAATTATTTTGCGTCTACTCACAAAAATGGATTCAAAAACCATATGCACAGACAGAAAACGCCCAGTCGCACACTAACCCTCGTTCACTTATTGCGTTACGCACGCCAACATAAGAGGACGCTTTATTGAAATCAATAAACCTCCCTTGTATTAACGGTTTAAGTTCGAATTATCTTCGTTTTAACGTTATAACACCTCATAGATGACAATTTCTACTAATAGTTATAAAAATGTCGGAACTGTTAGATAGTAACGTCCCTAAAGTAAATCCAAATTTGTATAAGTTTTGCAGTCTAACTTTATAATTAACGTTATAACTAATTTTGAGCTTTGAAAGTAATTTTATGCAGACTCCATACATCTTTGCATCATGGAGAGCTCGTAGTTATGCAAGTTTCCACACGGTACTATTGTACTTCAACTCTTTACTTTACAGAACTGAATGACCCTTGTACAAACTTATATTTAAAAATAGAAAAAATGTTCAGATTTCGAACCCAGGCCCCTTGTGGGTGAGATCATCTTTCATCTATGTATTATCCAAGTATGTTATTGTTTATAACCTCAACCATATTCCATTCAAAACATGTTGTTGAAAGACAATAATAAAGTAGACACCCGAAATATCCCCGCCGCAGAATAGTGACGAATAATGGATTGAGAACGGGAAATTGAGAATAAAAATTCATGAGTAGAAACAGCATTACTGGCCGATAATGGTCGGCTGGCGGCGGTGCGGGCGCGGGCGCGGGGGCGGGCGCGGGGGCGTGAAACTGAAAGAATCTAGTTACATTCCAATCTCGGGATGAGATGGACGAGCTAGCTCCGATTGGAATTAGTGGCTGTTTCCTTTTTTGGATTTACCATGGTTCCGTACTCCTTCCGTACTCGTAAGCCAAAGCAGAGCAAATAACTACATGAAAATTTAGTAAAGTAATTATCTTTTGATATTAAACGATTGCTTTTTTATAACGGTTCCTTGAAAACAGATTTACTAACTTTGATAAAAAATACAAATGCAGTTCAAGGTTTTACATTCGAAAATATAAGTTTTTTGTAATTTTGGAAAACAGGTGGTTTTGTCTGTTATTTTTAGGCATATTGTGAAGAGCAATTGATTTCGTTTGACTTGATTGACACTAGGTAGCGCTGTTACCCACTTCATATTCATTAATACAACATTAACTCAACTTGGCACTATTTAAAATATATGTATTGAATTGTTTAGTAGATACCGTGGAAACTCGGCCTCCCAGGTTCTTCGATATAAAAAGTAATTCATATCAAAAAACAATGTTTTTGGAATAAACTAGAAAATTATTAATATATTAACTACGAATATGTTTTGATCATGGCTCACTCTTCGATTTCTAAAAGCCTTTAGCTCATTTCACTCAAGAATTCTCATTATATCCATTACAACTCTTCAATAAAACATTATTTCTTCATGATCTGTTATGAAATTGTAAATGCAGACCATGCGCTACCACAAAGTTAGTGTGACGGCTTCAACAAACTACCCTCGACTTGCTAAACTTTTTAATGCTTTTGATCCACTTTGAAATAGATGGATGAGATGATAAGGGTAACCAGAGCTTTAACTTCGCAAAACTTAAATCACAATTCAAAAGCAATCTAAAATATGATACGTTACCAAGTGTGTTCAAAAAACTCATTTGGTCCTTCGAGCCGGATCAAAATTTGTACGCAAGTAAACAATACCCATAGGGTATTCTTCTGGAAACAGTTCGCATGCAATACACGGAGGCTCTGTTTCGTACAAACGTAGCTCGCTACGCTGGCTCCGGTCCAATTTTTCATGTTTTTTAATATTCGCGATAGTACGGAAACAACAACTTTTATTGGTGCATCTCGGCGGCACAACTTGTTTATAAATAAACGCTCCACGCAGTCCCCCGCGCTCAGCTACGATAAAAACAATTGCGCGAAATGAGCAATCATTTTTGTATAATGTTTCGTCTGCCTTGGAATTTACGCAGTTGTTTCCTGGTATGTGAATGAACCTTTATACTCTGCTGTATGTACTTTGTTTTAAATGTTTTTTCTATTTCTACGGTATGAAAGCTTTTCAAAGAATTCATGTGTACGATTTTCATTCCTCTTTAACAACATTTATTGAAATTACAATATGATATATTGTCATATTGTGTATCATATATGGAAATAGGTTAATATTTTAAAAAATCTACTTGTTATTTGCGTAAAGGAACTCTAAATAAAAAAAGAACGATATAATGAAGACTTAAAGTCGTGTTCATATTTAAAGTTCGTTTCTGTAACTAACTGTTGGTGGGCGAGTAAAGTGGATATTTTAACGCAATCTCACAAACAACTTGTCCTTGTCCAAACATGGCATCAAGATTTATAAAAATATGTAAATATTGTGTGTAAACACGACACAACCCTATTAGAATGCCCAACGCGTACGTCAGGTCTCTAACATAATATAAACATCGGTTTGTTTGTTCGCGTAGATCTCGCGATAGCGGCGCTACCAGCGATCGCTTATTAAGATATACCAAATTGCTCGTTAGTCTCCAAACAGCTTCCATTGGAAGGGTCCTATGAAAGCTGGTAATTGTCTATAAAGGATGGCACGTGAGCGTGTTAGTGTGTAAAATATTATGAGATTATCTATGCTAGGTACTTATTTCTATATAACTATCACTGCCTTTGCAGGTTCACTGCTGGACATAGACTTCCCCTAATTTGCGCCACTCAGACCGGTCTTGGGCCTTCTGAATCTAGCGAATGCCCGCTGTCTTCTTCAGGTCGTCAATCCATCTGGTTGTTCAATAAATTAAACGATGTCGGGCGCATCAGCTAGTACAAGAATATTTAATTTACCTGAAAAGCTCAGATGTCTGGGTCGAGTTCATTTCATCCGGAGGCCCCACACTGATGTCAACAAGACATCTAAGTGAAATTATCAACTTTTCCAATTTCAGGACTAACCAATTGAAGTTAGGAGAGTTGTTAATTGAAACTAATTAGGCGCTGCTGAAACTAAAGAATTAACGAGACACGATAAAATCGAAAGTCAGTGACATCGTAGGGACATTTGTAATATACATAAAGACAGCTTTTAACTTGTTTAATTTGTACAGCTTATGAAACTGTTCGCTACTTCGTAATATTTGAAACGTTTTTACAGTAGAATTAGAGCTTTATTTACGCGAACAAATTGATGTTTCTCTAATAATTGATTTCGTTTTAATATACTTGAAGTTTACTATTTAAAAACGAATCTTATAAGCATATTATTTATAAGCGTAAATGAAAATTTTATAGGTAATGAAATTGAACTACCGTCGGCAAAGTAATTGTAGGGTCAGGAAAACAGCATACGTTAAACAATGAATATATTTTATGGACTTTGTATAAATAAATGTGAATAAAAACATGAATTTCACTGCGAGACAAGAAATCCGTTTGTCGTTACCGATTACACATATGCTAAAATAATAGATTTTAGGATGAAGTTCGTACCTTGAAGCTGCACAATTATGCAATAGCTTTATATCTTCAAGTTGAGATATAATGTTACAAAAGTAATATCTCCAATAATTTCATTAATTATCATATTTATTTAACTCTTAGTGTTTAAGTTTCATATACAATGAATACCATTCACTATTGAGTTGCTTAGATCACTCTTGATTTGAATTATTAAGGTCATTAACAAATAAATAAATATACATGTATTTATGTATTATTTCAAACTTTTTATCTATTGTACAAACCAAAATATAAATAAAAAATATACACTATTAATACCACTACTTATCCATTATGAGCGATTTCTCCCAAACAAGCCAATTACGTCCGAATTATACCGAAATTTAAATTCTCACGACCTTCAAATACGAATGCAATTTCACGTATACACTCATTCCAATTTCTCCGACGCGTAAGAAGAACTGAAGAACTATTGTCAAGAACAAAGTTTAATGAAATTACATTTGAAAGCTTGGCACGGATCATGGACATCACTATGCACTGACGTAATGGGAGTTCTGTTCGTTAAAACATTTACATAATCTGTGCCATGTCATGTATTGCTCTCGCGTCGCCGACGCCGCAATATGCTTATATGCGCATTGTTATACATATGAAAATTATTTTGTTATGAAAAAATACTTTAATATCTATGCTGGCAGATATTTTTGCTTATTGACTGCTCTAGAATATTTACGAGTTCTTTAGAGTTCGATATTTAACTGCAGATTCTTATAACCTGTCTTTAACTATGGATAACGGTTCGTTTCTACTATGATGTTAACTTTTTTTTCATTTTTAATACTACTGATTTTTGATAAATGTGTGAATTGAGAGATGCGTTTGATCTTGCGTTCTATAGAACAATTTCGACTGTGAAAATCGTGTTTAACTAACTTATTAAAAAGCAAACATCCTTTCCAGCTACTAGAGCTGTACATTAATATAATCTTTGATCAGTTATATCGGATAAATAATCTGAATTATCTATTATCTTTTATACTTTTGTGTGTGTGCGCGTATGTTATCTGTTATGTATGGTACAGTTAAGTTAATATATTACGTTCAAAGATAAAAGTATTTAAAAATCATTCGTTCGTACGACTCGGGAAGTTATTACAAAAATACGGGCATAAAAATTCATCACAAAAGCGAGATAAATCCCGTGCAGTCGAATAGTTAAATTGTCAGAAATCAAATTGTTGGTGGCACGAAATCAAACATTTATAACACTTGGCACAATTCCACTCGCACGGGATGCGTTGCGCAACTAGCTTAGTGGCACACTGCTAGCGAGGGGCTCCAAACAGTTTTAATAAACGATCGATTACTTGAGTTTCAGTTATGCGACTAAATTAATACCGAGCAGTAGTGCGACAATTGACAATGTAAAAATATTCACAAGCTTGGCCGTGGAACACACGCACCGCTGTAGGCGTTTATTCGCTACAAGCGTTATCCCAATGTTAATTCACAAATTTAAATAATATCGGTGTGATTTGTAATGCAGTTCCTTTGTTTGACTGAAGTCGTACATGTATCTTTAAATATACATTTATCTTTTTACGCTCGATGCTGACACTTACAGCACTGAGCGAATTCGCTAATAGCGTAAGGCTTTTTACGGCTTATAGAAATAATATTTGATGACGACATTTAATCCTGTAAGTGCTATAATATTATTACTTTTAACAGTATTACTGATTTTAATAGTGTTTCTACTTTTCTTTAACTACTTACTTTTAATTTTACTTTTAATGAACGGGAACGATAATCTACCAATGCCCTATTTAAAACCTTCGTGGTTGAATTGTATTGGAACAGGCGTTTTATTATCTGCGTACGGTTTTATAGGGTTTCGCGTGTTGTTTGCTAAGTCCTGACCTGAAGGTATTCGGGTCATGTCGTTGTGTACCTTTGTACTAATTATGATGTCAGAGACGAGGTACTTTATTCCTGAAGGACAAGGCAGATCAGATCTCATTTTGAGGAACCAAGAAAAGTCCTCCGAGAACATAATATATATAGACTTTAAAAATATTACCATCCAACCCTTTGAGCCAAAACACAACAAGCGTATCGCTAACCAAATTTCTGTACAATTTGACGTGACGTGACAGAATGATGCCTCGCACTAACGCTCTTTCCGTAGCGTGTACAGTAGAACGAACATATGAACTTTATCTAAGCTCTGTGCTTCTGTTGTACCGTGATGTACTTCCATGTCCTCGCGGTCAACAGTTTTAAACAAACACAGTATTTTCTTCTCTAGTGTGCATTAAATTGAGGATTGTTCTTCGTCTACGCATGCCTATACTAATTGTTTCTATTTGTTTACTATAATAACACAATTTTTTACTAACACAACTTGATCATAACTTAATTAATCATTTGGGTTTTGAAGGAAGCAACTTGACTTTTAAATCATTTTAATGCAATTATTTACATAATATTGGTAATAATTGAAATATCAAAGAACCATGAAATGCAAGATACAAATAGTTTCATTATGAAATATATTTAAGCTTAGAAAAAGGATTCATAAAGGAGTTATAGTTAGATTAAATGTTAAAAGACCAATTGGTTACCACATAAGTTATTAATTTAGTATTAAACCGATTACTGTGACACGGCGGTTAAACAAAAAAAAAAAATGTTGTAATTGAACTAAGAGGAAAATTACGATGCTACCATATTCAGATTAAGGTATACGTATACCAGATAGTTAGAAAAGTTATTAGATAAACCTATAAAAAGTGAAAACTCATTCAAAACTAGCTACAGAGGAACATAATTTAAAATTTAGTCGGTAATTTAATAAATATTAGCTTTATGACTGTGTGGGCAGTATTTCTGGTTTCACCATCTGCTACTAATGAACTTACCGTCGCGGAATATGCTATTCTAAAAACAGAATTGCGTCGCATGTCCCGGTAGATATTGTGGTCATAAAACTGTCATGTACATAGATTTATTTTAGGTGTTTGTAATGGGAGGAATGATGTAATTAAGTATTATGACAATTTTGCACGGTGCGCGATTGTGCATACAACTATAGAAGCAAATCGAATTTCGTCAAAGTGTCTGTTTACGCGGAGTGATGGAACCATTTTAAAATATAGGCACCTGATGGTTTCATATTCGGGAATAAAATAACTAAAATTGAAATCGTTTTATAAAAATTTAGGAGACAGTATTCATGACACTATATAAATCAGTTTTTATAATGTCTTCGATAACCGCGTGAGATTGCTTTTTACTATTTTCCTTGCCTGGAATTTTTTACAGTTTTTTTCGGTTTAAAGAACTTTATTTCTCATAAGACGTAGTACATTGTCACTTACAATGAGAAAATTTAATAATGTAAAGTATAGTTTCGTTCGGCGAAGTTATGAGAGTGTGTGTGTGTATGTGGCACTATGGGTGCGCGCGCGTTCGTGTGTGTGTGTTTGCAATGTGTATATTTTAGTTTAAGCATCTATTCTATGTTGTTACGAACATAGCTCTTTAGTAGAGTTTTTAATTACATATTATAGAAACTTTTTTGTCAGGGCTGAGATTATTTCTCGGCAACGCGCTCTGGTAAGTACCGATTCATGTAAAACCGGTATGCACGCACTGTGTGCTTACCCTTTAAAAACTATTTTAACTTTACAACAGTTGAAAATTGTTAAATGAGAGTAACACCCAATGATAATTGAAATAAAGTTCAATTTGAAATAGAAGTCAGTACTACCAGCCTACTAATAGTAAATAGAAACTGCTACCCGTAATGCATCACCGTATATCGATGCTGCTCCAGGAAGAGGCGTGGCACTCGCTCATTATCCTCTCCCGAACTGTAACCGAAAACGTTAAAATATTTCTTGATTGATTCTAGGAGAGGCGAGTCGGCAATGAAAGATCGATTACCATCCATGAGTTCTACAGTAAAACTAAAGACATCTTACAGAAGACCTAGGGCACTGAAGCCTCGGTCATTCATCAAGGTTCATCTTGAACTGGTGAGGTTAGGTACTCAATGATGATAAATGTTTTATCATACGTCTAAAGTGTTACTTTAGATTCCAAGTATTTTAAGTGATGAAAAACGTATATAACTGGTTAAATTATACAGCGTCATAATACAGTTGAAACTATTTTTTATAATCTATCATTTAACTTGTAAAGTTTGTTGATTTGTTTGTGTATTTGTTGATTTATTTGAGTCAAATCTTGAAAGCTTTATTAATACACAGCTTTAGTTCCGAAATTTCAGATGACAAGACGAAAGATGAAAGATAAGTTTGTCGTGATACTTCACT
>DWPA01004853.1:0-12412 GCA_018251375.1 Calpodes ethlius | reverse complement strand
GAAAAAACAATTATTGCCAACTAAAGGCGCGACAGCTATTCAAAAAAAATTACATAATATCAAACAAAATGACATGTAATACTAATGGCGTGCGTTGCTGGTAGACGTATTATTGCATCTCTTAACTATTTAATTCAACCAGTGTGTCAATAGTGTCGCTATTCCAGTTTGTGTTACACCAAAAGAATCAGTACAATTCAAGTGAAAAACTGTGCAAAAACTGTGCTACGAAATAGTAATATAAAGTGGCAATTCGATAAAACATTTTAAAAATATTCCATTGGGTTAGCAAAACTCGAGTGAATAAACAAAGGATTGGACTTTGGACTCAATAGTCGCAACAACGTTATTACAATCTCGACAGTGAAGCACAGTTATAGACTTGGAAGTATCTTTAAATTTCAAAGAACAATCACAAGACTGTGTGGTGTAGAAGTGCGTAGTATTGACTTACAATACAATACTTTCTTGGACTTTAGTTTGTTTTTTTTTTTCTGTGATTTCTTTTTCACAAAAAATTTTTTTAAAGAAATATTTGAGATTTTTTTTGTTTTCTTAAAACATTGAAAAATGCCTTCGACAACTGTTAAGGTGTGCTCCGGGTGTCGTAATAACCTGCCTAAAAAAGAATATATGGTATGCGCCACGTGTAAACAAGGATACGATTTGTTGTGTGCTAATATATCCTCCAAACGCTTTTACCTCTTGGACAAAGAGCGTAAAAATAACTGGAACTGTCAGGAGTGTGTAAGCAAACAACCCAAATCAGGCAACACTAATACCCCAGTACGTGCTACGCCTACGGTTCGCCCCAGTGCCTCCGACGATGCCACCGATCAAACAGAATGGGAAGAGAGAAACGTTACATTGCGGTCGAAAAAACAACGCTCTAAGTCCGACGGTGACG
Organism: Calpodes ethlius; assembly: GCA_018251375.1. Taxonomy (NCBI): domain Eukaryota; kingdom Metazoa; phylum Arthropoda; class Insecta; order Lepidoptera; family Hesperiidae; genus Calpodes; species Calpodes ethlius. The sequence continues at coordinate 11,505 of DWPA01004853.1, read as the reverse complement.
GATCATATGTGACTGAAAGTAGCTTGCGCTCAATAATAAAGCAGGAAATCAGAGAGTCTATCACCCAACTTGTTACTGAACATTTGCCGAACATTGTTAGTCAAATATCTGGTTTTCAGGAGTCGCTTTAATTTTTCAGCAAGCAATACGATGCACTGCTGCAGTCAGTTAACGAACGAAATGAAATTATTAATAATCTTGTTCTGAAAAATGACAACTTAACATCACAAGTAAAGACTCTAACAGATCGAATGGGGCAAATAGAGCAAAGCATGCGCTCTTCAAACGTGGAAATAAATGGGATTCCGGAACATAGATCTGAGAATTTAATAAAAACCATACAACAGCTCGGTGTTATATTAAACAGCCCCCTTGAAGATAACGATATTTTAAATGTAACGCGTATTGCAAAAGTTAATAAGGAGAGCGATCGCCCCCGCTCCGTGGTAGTTAAACTTCAGAGTCAACGACGTCGTGACGAGTTGCTGGCTGCTGTTAGCAGGTTTAACAAAACAAAACGTGATGATAAGCTGAACTCCGAGCACCTGGGCATCGGTGGACATAGTGTACCAGTATATGTCTCTGAACATCTGACGCCCACGAACAAACACCTCCATGCAGCGGCGCGCAAGAAAGCAAAAGAGACAGGTAGCAAGTTCGTCTGGGTGAGAAATGGACGGATTTACGTAAGAAAAAATGAACAGAGTCCCGCAATATACATAAAAAATGAAGATAGTCTTAAATTAATTGCCTAGTTTTAATATTCGAATGCGGTGGTAGATATCTTCAAAAATGTATGTGTCAATCTACTACCAGAATGTACGAGGTTTACGTACTAAGACGGAAGATGTCTTAAGAAACATTTCAATCAATAATTATAGCATAATTGTATTCACCGAAACATGGCTTAATTCTAACATTGCGAATAGTGAATTTATTGATAATCGATACGTTGTATATAGGAAGGACCGACAATGTACAATGAGCTCAAAGCAGGATGGAGGAGGTGTTATGATCGCGGTAACCAAAAGTATTCTTTCATCTAGACATATAAATTGGGAAAGTAATAAAGAGGATTTATGGGTCTCGATCGAAGTTAAAAGTAATAAAATAGTGAAAAAAATCTCCATTTGCGCAGTCTATCTGCCACCTCCGGTAAACTTTGAGCTCCTTTCACATTTCTTGGACAAAACTTCCCATGCCATTGATGAATCTGATCATGTTATTATATTAGGGGACTTTACCATGAGTTCCATAATTTGGAGTCGTGAATTTGAAGGTGGTCCATGTTGTCCAGCAAAGTATGGTTTTAATCTGGGTCTATCGCTTATTGATTTTATGTCTGCTAATAATTTGTGCCAAATGAATGATGTATCAAATGAGGATAGCAAAATTTTAGACCTCGTCCTTACTGATTGTCCTTGCTTGGAAGTTACCAAAGTATGTAATACATTAAGCAAAATAGACCCAAAGCATCCTCCTATTCTAATTTCCCTACCATTGCTTGCTCCTAGTTTCCTAAAACCTTCCACGTCTCCTCGTTTTAACTTTTTTAGGGCGGACTACAGCGGCATCTCCCAGTAATTACGTAAAATTAACTGGATGAGTAAATTAGATGGTTGTCAAACTGTAAATAATATGACTGTTATTTTTTATAATATTCTTAAAGAAGCTATAGATCTCTACGTACCGAAGTTAAAACCTAAAACTCCAAAATATCCCGCATGGTTTAGCAGGTCATTAGTAAAAATTATCGCAGAAAAAAACCGTAAAAGACAAAATTACATAAAATACAAAAATACTCGCGACCTTGTAGAGTATGAACTTCTCCGTGAGCGCGTTCATAAAATAAGTAAGCAATGTCTTCTTCATTATAAGATAAGAGTTGAAAGTGGCATTATCAAAAATCCAAGAAGTTTTTGGCATTTTATTAAGGACCGACGCAATGGCGCATCTACTATTCCAGCAGTAATATTTCAAAGCGATCAGACGGCAAGCACAGGACCTCAGATAGCAGATATGTTTGCTAACAGTTTCTCCTCGGTATTTAGTAAAGCGTTTTTAACTAATGATGATGCTGACATAAATTTTATCGAATCGACATATTCCGTAAGCCACGTTAAAATAACGGAGCGTGACATCATTCGTGGTATTAAAAAGCTTGACGTCTCTAAAGGAGCTGGTCCAGACGAGATCCCTCCAATCTTTATAAAGCGGTGCGGCTCAGCTTTAACCTTACCATTATCCATAATTTACAATCGATCTTTAAATGATGGAGTATTTCCAGATGTGTGGAAAGTCGCTAAAATAGTTGCTGTTTTTAAAAAGGGCGCCGCTAATGACGTTATTAACTATCGGCCGATTTCAATACTGTCGTGCATTCCTAAACTATTTGAATCTCTTATTTGTCCAGCTATCACGCGCCATATGAACACCTATATCTCAGAACACCAACACGGTTTCAGAAAAGGGCATTCTGTCGAGACTAATTTTTGTCCTACACATCGTATTTATGTGAAAACGTTGATAGAGGTCAGGATGTGGATGCTCTGTATATGGACTTCTCCAGTGCCTTTGACAAGGTTTGTCATTCACGTCTTATTAACAAACTAAGAAGGTATGGAATCAGTGGATCCCTCTTAGAATGGTTCAGATCGTACCTGGCAAAAAGACTCCAGTTTGTGGTCATCAACGGTCACAGGTCTAAGAATTATATGGCTATTTCAGGCGTTCCTCAGGGATCCCATTTGGGACCTGTCTTTTTTTCTACATTTATTAACGACATAGCTATATATACGTAACTGTAAATTTTGTCTATTCGCTGACGATCTAAAAATTAATAAGGCAATCAAATCCGCTCAAGATATTGAACTAGTTCAAAGCGATCTTAACAGAATTAGTATATGGTGCAATTTAAATGGTATGGTATTAAATACAAAAAAATCGTATTATATAAGGTTTTCCAGAAAACGTTCCACAGTGCCGCCCTCTTATAAACTAAATGCTGAAACACTACAAGAGGTCCATGAGATTCGTGACCTAGGTGTGATTATAGATAGTAAGCTAAAATTTAAAGCTTACATTGATGCAGTTGTAGGGAAAAGCGCAAAAATGCTAGGGTTTTTAAAAAGGAATGCCAAAGGCTTTTTGTCAAATAGGACCCAAGTTATCTTATTTAACTCGCTTGTACGAAGCCAGCTAGAGTTTGCATCTATAATTTGGAATCCTAACTACGCTACGTACTCACAACGCATTGAAGATATCCAAAGATGTTTCACCAGACACCTGGCCTTCCATTCCTCTGGCATCTTCCACCGTGCTCCTTACGATCTTCATCTAAAGCACTTTAATTTTATGTCATTAAAAAACTGTCGTGCACTACTAAACATCATATTCCACAAAAAACTGATTTCTGGAGATATAGACTGTAACCATTTATTGCAAAGTGTAAGCCTCAAAATCCCTTATCACTGTCCCCGGCATCCGATTACCGAAATCTTTTATATCCCTCCAAGTCGAACCAATCTTCTCAAATATTCCCCCTTACCTAGAGTTTGTTCGCAATATAACGAAATATGTAAAAAAGTCGCAGATATTGACATTTTTCACGACACCTATCCAAAGTTTAAACATAAATTGTGTTCATATTTTCTTAAATTTAATTAGTAACTTCCATTGTCACCATAACTGTATATTTTGTTATTGTAGTAGTTGTATTTTTTTATTATATTGTAACAAGCAATGCACGTGTGTTCAGTGAATGTTGTACACTCCTATAACTGGCATGCATACCAGTTCCTTGTGCCTATTTCGATGTAATTTTCGTGAATGTTTTGTGTGTAATGCTGTTGGAGTGTCATATAAATAAATAAAAAAAATAAGAACATTCTTGGTATTATATTAGAGTTAAGGGTGAACCTTGTTGAGATTGGTAGTCGATTCAGAAATTATGCTCATGTGAATGGAAATACTTTTGTCTATGAATACCCCGGAAATTAAGTCCCAATAAGAAGAATGTGTTAGGGTACAATTATATGTTCTTATGTACCTAATAGGGTTGCATGCAAAAATGTTTGAACAAGAACCCACACTTCTTCGTTTTGTTATTTCTACTTAGTACCCACTGACGCTGCCTGTAAAGGTACGTAATACTATTTCGATTATTAAAATTGTTTATCGGATATAAAACGTGAACGATCTACAATGGAGAATAGGTTCAAAACACACGTGGTTAAGTATCAAGTTTGATTCCAAAACAGTACACAATAATGAGTTTTCGAAGACTGCGCAGAACTTTTTATATAAGTAGCTCTCTAACAAGCTTATAAGCCATTGACGGTAAATGGTCACGTCGAAGCCATCACCGAGACATCGGTGTTCAGAAAAAAGTGTTGGTCTCCCTTATTACTCTCTTTCTAAAAGTGAAAGTGAGAACTGATTTCTGGCTCAGCTGAGAATTGAGTCTAAATCTCTGTTCGCGTTGCATATACGTATTACTTCTTACTTTATTGATGTTTTAATCTTTCCAGTTTTGGGAGGTAATTTCTGACGAGCACGGCATCAACCCAGATGGCTGCTATTGCGGCGACTCAGATCTCCAATTGGAGCGCATCAATGTTTATTACAACGAGGGACCGTGCAGAAAATATGTCCCACGCGCTGTTCTAGTTGACCTGGAACCTGGAACGATGGATACTATGCGTGCTGGTCCTTTCGGCAAGATTTTCCGCCCTGACAACATCGTTTTTGGAACTTCTGGTGCAGGGAACAACTGGGCTAAAGGTCATTTCACAGAAGGTGCTGATATTCTTGAAGCTACTTTAGATGTCGTCAGGAAAGAAGCCGAAGGTTGCGACTGTCTCCAAGGTTTCCAACTCGTACATTCCATAGGTGGAGGCACTGGGTCTGGATTGGGTACCTTACTATTGTCAAATCTCCGCGAAGAATATCCAGATAGAATACTTGTGACATTTTCTGTAGTACCCAGTCCTAAAGTATCAGACACAGTCGTTGAACCCTACAACGCTACGTTGTCAGTGAATCAATTGATAGAAAATTCTGATGAATCATTCTGCATCGACAACGAGGCCTTGTACGATATTTGCTTTAGGACACTAAGGTTGCCGACGCCGACATATGGAGACTTAAATCATTTGGTGTCCGCTACCATGTCGGGGGTCACGACCTGTTTACGCTTTCCAGGCCAGTTGAATGCTGATCTTCGTAAGCTAGCAGTTAACATGGTGCCTTTCCCACGTCTACATTTCTTCATGCCAGGTTTCGCGCCGCTCACGTCTAGAGGATGTCAGCAATATCGAGCTCTAACAGTGCCTGAGCTAACGCAGCAAATGTTCGATGCAAAAAATATGATGGCGGCGTGTGATCCACGGCATGGTCGATATTTAACGGTCGCTGCGGTCTTCCGTGGACGTATGTCAATGAAGGAGGTGGACGAACAGATGCTCAATGTTCAAAACAAGAACAAAGATTTCTTCGTGGAATGGATTCCCAACAACGTCAAAACTGCAGTTTGCGACATACCGCCCCGGGGCCTCAAAATGTCCGCAACGTTTATTGGTAATACGACGGCTATTCAGGAGTTGTTTAAGAGGATTTCTGAGCAGTTCACCTCGATGTTCAGGAGGAAAGCATTCTTACACTGGTATACTGGAGAAGGGATGGACGAAACAGACTTCACTGAAGCTGATAATAATATGCACGATTTAATATCAGAGTATCAACAATATCAAGACGCTACGATTGATGATCAGGAATTTGAAGAAGAGGAGACTGCTCCTGGAAACGATAGCGATTAATAGTGTTTGTTTTTAATTTTATTTATTACTTCAATTAAATTATTGACATGAACTTGAAATATATTCTCAGTATATGAAATTATTTACATTTAGGTATCTATAGTTTACAGTTTATACAAGTTGAATAAATACCTTCAGCTCATATATATGAACACAATATCGAGATAGTGATATATCTATATAATACCCATACCGAATTTAATTTTATCCGGTTAAGTCCAGTTGCTTCGAAGAAAATGGCTGTGATAAACGCTGAGACATAAACAAGACGTACATGCTGAACCTTGAAAACTGATATTGTAGCAAGCAGAAACTAAATGTTTTCATAAAAAAGTTTACCTTTATCTACACACCTACCAAAAGAAGTTTCTTTACGACGTTCCATTGTTCCTCTAATAAATTAAAGCATTTTTACTTCTTTGGCAAGTATTTTTATGTATTTTTGCTTTAGAAATACATGAAATTCCTCGATAATGGTGTCAAAGGTTTGTCTAGAATGTGTAAAATCTAAATGACTAATCTGATGGAGAGCCAGAGAGAAAAACACCCGTTAGCAATACAAAGAAAAGGTGCATAAAACTCATAATGTTTATCATTAAAAATATACAGAGTATTTCGTAATATTCTAGTAGTGATGGTGGTGATGGTGGTGATCTGTCTAAAAGCTCCTAGGCACTTTGTGATGGAAAACTCTTCGTGGGCATGCAACAAGCTTTTTGTAGGCATAGCGGATGATCAATTTATTTTGAAATGACGAGATCAGTACCACAGAATACTATAGGCGAACGAAAAAGACAAATAACCATTTGTCTTCAATACTTAAGTATCCTACGCTAAAAATCAATGAACTGGCTATCTAAATAAAAGAAATAAAAAAATTTGAAATAGGAATTCTATTTTCCCCACGCCAAAAATAGAATGTAATGTCATCATTCTTCAGGAAAATTTTGTTGTGAACACATGTCGTGAAATTTTTATTTTTATTTTTTTCCATTATTTTTAATGATAATTTTATCGAAGTAAAATTCTAACTATCTACATTTTAGGCCCAAAATTACTAGTAAATCACCAATATGAGGGAAATCGTCCATATCCAAGCCGGGCAATGTGGAAATCAGATTGGAGCTAAGGTACTAACTTGTATTTTCTTGTATGTAATGTTATTATAAGTAATGTCTTTTTATATGGACGGTTGAAAGCATAATAATTGTAGTGCCTCGTAAAACCGTAAAATTTTACATCAGTACCGAAAAACTATTTCAAAAATTCATAACTCGTGATCTTATAAAGTTAGGATATCCAAAATTGGAACAAATGAGCACATTACGGTAATAACTCAAAACGGCACATTTTCGAGATGAATTTATGCTTTTCAGTCGATATTAATCTGAAAGGCATTAGTGAAGTAAAAAAGCTTTTCTGCCAACCGAACACATATTTTTATTCACATTTCTTACCATACTCTAATTGAACGGTTGTTTTTTGTCACAGTTTTGGGAGGTGATTTCCGATGAGCACGGAATCGATCCGACGGGCGCCTACCAAGGAGACTCCGATCTACAGCTAGACCGCATCAACGTTTACTACAATGAAGCATCAGGCGGAAAGTACGTGCCCCGCGCTGTACTCGTTGATTTGGAGCCCGGCACCATGGATTCAGTGCGGTCTGGGCCTTTCGGACAGATCTTCCGACCCGATAACTTCGTTTTCGGGCAATCTGGAGCTGGCAACAATTGGGCTAAAGGCCACTACACGGAAGGTGCAGAATTAGTAGATTCGGTTCTCGACGTCGTAAGAAAGGAAGCCGAAGGCTGCGACTGTCTTCAAGGTTTCCAGTTAACACATTCTTTAGGAGGTGGCACTGGTTCTGGTATGGGAACCTTACTGATATCCAAGATCAGAGAGGAGTATCCCGACAGGATAATGAACACGTTTTCTGTAGTACCCAGTCCTAAAGTCTCAGACACGGTCGTAGAGCCTTATAATGCAACTTTGTCGGTTCATCAGCTGGTAGAAAATACGGATGAAACATATTGTATTGACAATGAAGCACTGTACGATATTTGCTTCCGGACTTTGAAGTTGACGACACCAACGTATGGAGACTTAAATCATTTGGTATCAGCGACAATGTCTGGTGTTACGACATGTCTAAGATTTCCAGGGCAGTTGAATGCAGATCTTCGAAAGCTAGCGGTGAACATGGTACCGTTTCCACGTCTTCATTTCTTTATGCCTGGATTCGCACCTCTGACTTCACGGGGCAGTCAGCAGTATCGAGCGCTATCAGTACCCGAGCTTACGCAGCAGATGTTTGACGCAAAGAACATGATGGCAGCTTGCGACCCACGCCACGGTCGTTACCTTACGGTAGCTGCAGTCTTCCGTGGCCGCATGTCCATGAAGGAAGTGGACGAGCAGATGCTAAATATACAAAACAAAAACAGCACCTACTTCGTGGAGTGGATCCCTAATAATGTGAAAACAGCTGTGTGTGATATTCCGCCCCGTGGTTTGAAGATGTCCGCTACTTTCATTGGTAACACGACCGCTATTCAAGAGCTCTTTAAGCGGATATCTGAACAATTTACGGCCATGTTTAGGAGAAAGGCTTTCCTTCACTGGTATACAGGAGAAGGCATGGATGAGATGGAATTTACTGAAGCCGAAAGTAATATGAACGACTTGGTGTCGGAATACCAACAGTACCAAGAAGCCACAGCTGACGACGAAGGGGAGTTTGACGAAGAAGTAGAGGAAGAGTGAATGTATTGTCCCAGTGTTTTGTGGTGTCCATTTACGTGTTTGTCAATTGTTTAGTGTTAGGCGTAACAGATTTTAATGTTTTATATATTTGATATTTTTTCGTCAATAAAACTACAAATAACTGAATGTATTGTTACGCGGGAAGGACACAGGTTATAGAAAACTCTGTATGTAAACTGTAAACTCTGGGCGTGCAATGCACATCTGCATCCATTAACATGAAACTAAAATATATCATGACTTAGCATGCAGCAACTATATTCACTAATTTTCCGATAGGACATTTTGCGTATGAAATCATTAACGTATAGGATCCTATGCAAGCGGAACGTTCTCTATAATTTCGCTAATATGCGAGGAATTATTCCCAGTATTCCCCTCAAGCCCTGTTACCGGGGTGACAATTTGTGCCGACTATTCCCTCTGACAGCTGTGTAGCGGGGACAAACGGGAAATCTGTTTCTCAGTTGTCACCGAGGAGGGTCACAATTGCCGTCACCATTAATACTATTCCTTCCCAAAAAAAATGAAGTTGCCATAGATTTCAGCTTTTTTACTTGTTATACTACATAGCATAATGAAAACAATAAAATTAACACATGTCAACACGCTACAACATTATAAAAATATTCGTTTATTGCCCGTGTAACAACGTATTGACAAGGACAACAGATATTTACGGAACCCCGCTTGGCGTTCCTATATTTTTCGATTAAATAATTACAATCTAACTAAGCTAACCTAACTGATCTATCCTCTTCAATCAGGCTACGTAGGTTTTTCATAGCGGATGGCTATAAATAATAAAGTTGAAACCGATGGTAATTAAATTTTTTTTCCAGGAAGGAATCTTAGCAATTGTCACTACGTTGGCAACTGGAAAGAAAATTCCCAGCTGTCATCACCTAGAGGGACAGGGCTAGAGGGGACTACGGGGATTATACTGAAGTGAGGATTATCATCCATATTTTGGTTTAGTCACCCAAAGTCCCAAATGTTCAATCCTTAGAAAAATTAACATTTTAAAACCGCCTAAATAAATTTAATGTCCTAAGAGAAAATTTAGTATTTATTAATTTATGCAGTCTGAATTTTATTTTTGGTACCTTAGCCATAGCCTGTTAAAGAGTTAGCTCCGAGTATGTGAACAAAAATAACGTACTATGGAATATAAAAATTTATTTCCAACACAAAGGACAAATACAATGGACCGAATGTATTATTTATTCTTCTAGTCCTTCCTCGCCTTCCCCTTCTTCATCAAACTCGCCTTCGTCATCTGCTGTGGCATCTTGGTACTGCTGGTATTCTGATATTAAGTCATTCATATTGCTCTCCGCTTCTGTGAACTCCATTTCATCCATACCTTCACCAGTGTACCAATGTAGGAACGCTTTTCGCCTGAACATTGCCACAAACTGCTCCGAGACCCTCTTGAAGATGCTTTGAATTGCAGTCGTATTGCCGATAAATGTTGACGCCATTTTCAGTCCTCGGGGCGGGATGTCGCACACTGCTATCTTACAGTTGTTCGGTATCCATTCCACGAAGTAAGTAGAGTTCTTATTCTGAATGTTTACAATCTGTTCGTCAACTTCCCTCATTGACATTCTACCTCTGAATATCGTAGCCACTGTCAAGTATCTCCCATGTCGTGGATCGCATGCGACCATCATATTCTTCGCGTCAAACATTTGCAACGTTAGCTCTGGTACTGTCAGAGCTCTGTACTGCTGAGCTCCTCTTGATGTTAGTGGTGCAAATCCAGGCGTATAGAAATGCAGGCGCGGGAAGGGTACCATATTAACTGCTAATTTCCTTAAATCAGCATTCAACTGTCCTGGGAATCTTAAACATGTCGTGATGCCGGACATGGTAGCACAAACGAGATGATTTAAATCACCGTATGTCGGTGTAGTGAGCTTTAACGTTCTGAAACAAATGTCATACAACGCTTCGTTGTCTAAACTGAATGTGTGGTCAGTGTTTTCTACCAGCTGGTTGACAGCAAGCGTTGTGTTGTATGGTTCAACGACGCAGTCAGAGACTCGTGCGCTCGGAAATACTGAGAAAGTCAAAATAATCCGGTCGGGATACTCCTCCCTAATACGGTTTATTATTAAAGTTCCTAATCCAGCTCCCGTGCCGCCGCCAAGGGAGTGCGCCATCTGAAAGCCTTGCATACAGTCACAGCCTTCTGCTTCTCGTCGAACAACGTCCAGCGCAGATTCCAAAATTTCCACGCCTTCGGTGTAATGTCCCCTTGCCCAATTATTGGCGGCGCATGCTTGACCGTATACGAAGTTATCCGGACGATAGAGACATCCGAATGGACCGGACCGCACTGCGTCCATCGTAGCGGGTTTCAGGTCGATAAGCACGGTCCTGGGTACGTATTTTCCTCCGGATGCTTCATTGTAGTACACGTTGATTCGCTCCAATTGAAGATCAGAGTCACCGTGGTAGCAGCCGCTTGGGTCAATACCGTGCTCGTCCGAAATCACCTCCCAGAACTGAAAAAATACACACATTAGTTTATGACGTATAGTACTGACAGGACAGGGAGAACTTTGTATTTAATAGTGAAGATTGTACTAATGAAACACATTAACTACATGACCCATGATTTTTTTCAAACATTTGGGATCAATTTACAGATACTTCCATACCCCACCATAGTTGTCCAATTACCATCAATGTCATGGCAAACAAATTGTGATTTAATTCATGTTACCTTTCCTCCGATTTGGTTCCCGCACGAGCCGACTTGCAAATTAATGATCTCCCTCATCTTGTAAATTTATCCAAATCCTACTACAATACTTGTGAATTTCTCAAAAAGATATCTAAAAACCCGTAATATTGAAGCTTAACCTTAACTTATAAACTACTAAATAAAATTTAAAAAAATCAGATAGACTTC
>DWPA01004852.1:0-12413 GCA_018251375.1 Calpodes ethlius | reverse complement strand
GTGCAAGTTTCTTCACGATGTTTTCCTTCACCGGAGCAAGTGATAATTAACTTGTATTTTCAATTATATATACTTTAAATGAACAGTGAAGCAACCAGAAAATTCTCCGCAATCATTTTAACGTATAAAATTTACCCTACCCACCTAGGGTTATGGGCTGTAATAATATCTCTTAATCTAAAAGGTTCTGTGCCAAGGATTATGACCCAAACGAAATAGCTATGTTGTAATCTTGGTATAATGACGTTTGGAATTGCATTAGTTGTACGTAATGTGTTACCATTTTAAGGAAATCTTTAAAGGCTACCTTGGTGTAATGTAAATGTTGTATAGAGAATAAATAATAATAATAATCATATTCTCTATTTAATTACCGATTAAATAAAACATTGAATTGTCAAAAAAACGCATACCTATACATACGTATGTGCGTGTCTGCGGTCATAAATACATCCACACACGGCCATATTTTATATGCGTAACTTTAGGTCAATATGATGTTCAAAAACTAACGATTATATATCTACGGTTGTAATATGAACCTTAGTTCAACAGATTTGGTCTCAAAATATGTTGTTCAAATGAACAACAAAACAACTGCACTTTGTCCGCTATTGTAAAAAGATAAACAATATTTTAAACCCGCTAGTATGTTTTGCTAGTCACCCAACACTCCATAATTTAGTGCCTTTGTGGGTAACTACGCAGCTGCTAACGACTCTTTTATGTCGATGTGGATGTATGTATGTAAGTGCACGTAATTACAAAGATGGAGTTACTTTACTAATTGAATTCATGTGGTTTTACTAGTTGTTATGCTGGCAGCTCGAGGGTGAGTATCGGGTTCATATTTGTTCCACCTTTAGGGGGTTATTATTGCATTTTAATGTTCTAATTTTGTTCTTCTATTACTACAGTATATTTAGTTATTTATTTAAGACTTTATGCTTATACAACAATACAGAGACAACGGTGGACTTAATGCTAAAATCATTTCCTAATCATTACAAGATTACAGTACAAACTTATAGTAGATATTAAAACCCATATAAATGTACTGTCACAAATTGCAAAGGTCTATTATTAATCACTAGTCGCTTGTATAGGGCTTCGTGTGGAGATAATATGTGATAATTCTTTTTTTATTAATTACTTCATATAATAAATGCTATAATTATATTTTTGTGAAACTTACCTCGTAGCTATCACCTCCTTGTTTGAGGCAGACCCCAAACCATTAGTCGTGTTCTGGCAAGGGCCATGAGAGGTAGTACTTTCTTTTTACTCTTTCTTTTGCTCTCTTCTTTGAAATAGAAATAGAAATATACTTTATTGTTGCTGTTGGTATGATACACACGCTGTTCTACAGACTTGACAATTCTCAAGAGGGACCTTAACGGGTGTTATAATGCATAGGTTGTGCCTTTGGTCTCCGTGGGTGAGGATAACTACTTTTCATAAGTGACCCGTTGGTTGGTTTCTTAATTATTTACTTTAAAAAAAATATATCTAGCTAATATGTCCTTACATACAATGTTGATGAATTCGGATACAGATATTACTGTAATATTTACTATAAGTAATTCATTATTTTCATTTGCACATCGATTAAAGATTTGAAACATTGTATTGATTCTTCTTTTAATTTATATTCCAACAAATTTCATCTCTATCGTATCTTTTAAATGTAAAAACTAATCACAAACGAACCTCTATCTGTATTAATATTACAGTTTAATTTTCACCGAGTAATTTAGACTGGATATTATTTATTCTCCCATTTAAGTGGCAGTCACGATCCCCTTAGTACTACAAAGACCTTACGTTGACCGAATACTCAATGCTATAGAAGCTGAATGAAATTCTACTAGGTATGATACTGGAAACTATCTCACATTAAAATACCTAAAAGTAAAATGTTATGAAATCTTTAAATATAGTGATAAAATGATTATTCTCTCGAAGAAGCTCACTTGCCTAAATATTGAAATAATATTAAGATAATAATGATTACGGTTTAATAAGGACGAAATATTAGCGTTATGTTAATAATATTAACTATTTGTTGAATTTGATATAATAGATTCTTACTGTATGCTTTAAGGAAACATTTATAGTTAGTTAGAGTAACATTTGTAAAACTTGTAATATACATTTTTTTATTAGACTATTTTGATATATATATGATATAAATTTATTTGTTAGTATTTGCTTCGGTAAAATCATGCAAAATAAACTACTTTCTCTTATAAACTGATACTTCACTTAGTATTGGCAAACGAGGTAAATCTTCAATTGTGAACCACACAATTACTAACATTTTTGCATTAAAAGCGTGGTTTAGTTTATTAACTTATAATTTTTTACTCTGTATTTTCATACATGGGAAATGTATCATCATTTCTTTAATACAGAACTGAAAAATAAATTAATTATATGAAACTTAAATAAAAGACAGGAGCTCTATAGGTGAGCTCGCTCTAATTAATTAATTATTAATCCTGACGCCAGTGTCTAGATATCCACTGTTTCTTATTTCCTGCCCATCCGACATATATTTAATTAATTTTATGTCACTTACCTTTTTTCTTTTAAATAATTCAAATAGGTAGAATATTTTAGGTGTGCTGTGAACAATTAAAGGACCATTTACTCTACCATCATCAGACGCAAGAGGAGCGAGTTACTCTACTAATTATTTTAGTAACTTGAAAACAAACATCTTCCAAGTAATGATTTAACTGTATCTAGAAACAAATGGGGCGTTTACAAATGAAATTACATCATATCTTTTAGCTTAAAAGTATATAATTCCAACAAAAGAAAATATTTTTTCCACTAAAGCAAATAAAGTACCTTATTAATATTATCAATGTAACGGAATAACCTATGTGTAGATTGTACATATTACTTCCTTGAATAAAGAATTAATTTTGATTGTACTAATGTTTTAATTTAATATGGATTAGGTACAGCATTAACCTACCTATTTGTTATATCTCGGAATCAATTGTCACTGAAATGGGCTTAATTATAATATGCAAAGCGGCTTAATAAGCAGACTAGCCACTTAACGGAAAATTATAGAACTACCGTCTATGTTTGTACAATAATATCCATAACACTGCACTTATCTGGTCATTAGTCACGGGTTATTGATCTAGTCGAAATTATAACCACATTTTTGATAAGATTTACTTATGACTAGCTGTAACCTGCGCGCGTTCCTACGCTAACAACTAAAATAAATTCATTGGAATGACAGTGGCGCCATCTGTCGATAATTAATTGGTCGTACCAACTAAGAAACCTTCGCGAGCTCATGTACAATAACTTTGCTAAACATCATCACATCACATCTATAATTCTACATTATTTTTATAGATATATATAAGATAAGTTTTGTCTGGTTTTTATATTATGTCAGTTTATGAATTCATTACACTAATAAGGTATCACGCATACATACAGTCATTAAAATCATTCAGTTACTCATAAAATAGATATAAAGTTTAGTAAGTTGCTGAAGTATACGGTTACTCGCTCATTCAGAAGTATAATTAGAAATGATTTAGAAAGATGAGATGGAATTTAGTCACTAATACAATACTTAGTTCAATACCTATCACTAGCGCCATCTACATTATCCAATATGTAATCAATGCGTCCGCTCTCGTCAAATACAACCAGGCAAATGATTCTGTAACTAAATTTACTATAGCATAGTCAGAAGCTACTTATTTGTTAATGTAATAACAACTTTAAGGAACATAAATGATTTTTTAAAGAAATGTCTACATTTATTATACTTGTCTATGTCTTACTCTCATAATTGAGACGAAGAAAGTTCGTACCTACGTCAGTGTGTAAATGCCTCCCAATCTACTCTTAATCCCCACATCAAGTTAGTCTCACTAAATCGCCTCGGTTGAAATGACTTACAACCCATAACATGATGTTCATCGTTAAGTACAAGACTTTTACAAAGCAACATTCGTTTCGAGTGAGAAACTTTCTAAGACGCTTTAGAAAAATCTTTTCCATCGGGAACATTCTTTTCAGGCGCTTGAGTGCTTTAAACTTTGGTGTAACATGTTAAAAGCTTTTTGCTAATATTTAGAATCATTGAGTACCTTAAATAATTTATTAAACTAGTCTAGTTGACAACGATAACAATATTTAATTTAAATTCGAGAGCGTTCGTCGTTATTGCCCAACATTCATGGGCACAGTTCTGAAGCGTTTTATAAATATTACCACCGTTATAGCTTTTTACGGGTTGAATTTCGCAGAATCCGGACAACTAATGACCGACGGATCATTCGCTTAGGAGTAAGCCCAACGATTGTGTGAACGGAACTCATATAACAGATCTGCTGACTTTGCAATATTTGTATACCTTTGAGAAGATTACTAAGAATTCTTTGCGTCTTTTACGTCCATAAAAGTGATTAATAGTTCTTTGAAATATGCATCTAATTTATTAAAATTTGTAGTGATGTAAGATTCAATTACAAGTCACGTGAAGATCAGTTTAGAATCACAAAAATGATACAGCGGTATACCCATATTCAAACTAAAGATTTCAGCAACCTTGTTTTTTATGGTTTTAATAACTTAATGCAAGTTCAATTCGCTTTTATTAATGGCGTATTTCATTACAAAATTGAAGCAAATATTATTCTAAGCTACGATTGTAGACTTCTAATTAGTTAAAATAAAGTTAATTGATCATGAAAGAGTAGATAACTGTCCTATCAGTTCATGAGTTAAGGTACTATAAACAGTTTCTTGGTAACAGCTCACTGAACAACTTCACTCTATAAACTTGTAATGTCATTAGTTATAAAGTCCGACCAAGTTGCAGACCTCAGCAAATTAATGACGAAGAATCGTTTACACTCAGTGGAAGTCGCTATATAGCGGTACATTTGAACTGGAATACAACTCAAACCACGGCAAAGATCATCTTTCGTATCTATCTAGTATTACACTAATTTAATCTTAGTTTTAAACTAGTTATCTTTTTCATTACTAAATATATTTTGAGGGTAGAGGCGACAATATAAAAATAACATTTTAATAATCGACTGAATCTTATTACGTATTATAATGAAATTAAATTCAGGTTTCAATTTACAACTTCCAAGGTAAGTAGGGCCAAAGTAAAAACCTATAAATTTCGAAAGAAACATCAATTGCCCCAATACGGATTGAACCCAACTCACCTGTATGTGACCGCAAGATTTTATCGCAATGATATATGGACCTTGATATTCATCGCCTTCCATTTATCCCGTAATCCACATGTTTCGTTGTCTGACAATATTCAATATTCGATATTTCTTGGGTTGAATATTCTTTTTCTCTTCGAAAGGACTTTTAATATTGTTAAGCTAACAAAATAATATTCACAATAGTTAATAGTTGTGTAGGTTTTAATGATTATATTTGTAATTAATTATAGATTCACATTCAATTTATGAAAATATATGAATTAAATTGATTCTATTACTGATATGTACTATCAGGTTTTGTAGTAGTTATATTCCTCAATTTATTATATAAACTCGTTGGTATAACAAATAGTTATATATAACTAGGTATACACTCCCCAATCATCAAAATCGACCACACTACGAGCACTGGAGTAGGCCCCAGTGAGTCTCGCCTCTCAATTGGGAAGTCAACAGGAGAGTGCAATTACGGCCAATGCATTCGGCAGCTGGCCGCGCCAGGTTTTATGTAGAGTACCGTGATTGGCCATTGCATGTTTGCTTTTAGCCACTAACATAATGGTTAATTAACTTAAAACCGATGTCTGTCAATGTAAAGGTTGTCTTAAAGATATCGCTTATCTAACGATAAGGCAGCCTTCTATAAAAAGTAATTCGTACTTATCTCCATTTATATATTTTGTAAATAATATCATAAAAAATTGTGTTTACACAATCAACAGTATTAACTGTATTTTACAGCAATAGACAATGAAATGAGAGATAACTACTTCTCGCCATCTCTAATGGTTTTAGGGATTAAGTCCGCCCATTATAGCACCTAGCTCAAGGTTTTTAATAAAGAGTTAAATAAGTAAATAAAATAATCATACTGATTATCATTACCATCGGTATATAATATGTATATATAATATTTGGTACCACGTTATTGAATACATAGAAACAAAATAAGACCGGAAGATAATAAGGGAGATATATATTAAAATAACAAAGCTTATAATAACAGTAACGAGATTCATTCGCTTATAGAAATCCATTACTTTGTTCTCGCCTCCAGCTCCTTTGATGATACTGAATAGAAAATTAAGACGCTAACAAAAATTGTATCTACAGCAAAATGTAATAAACAAGGAATTAATTGTATTACTTACTTGGTATTAAAACAACCTGCAGACAATAGTTATTAAAAAGTAAATTTACTTACAAGACAGAATACAGAAAACATAAAAAATACAATATGGGGTTACTCTTATTTTATACATGACATAACAAACAACATTATCTGTTCAGTGATTTCAATAAAATATCTCTTGCTTTGAAGATGTTTCGAACAAGTTAGAACACGAAGCAAGTTTTTGTCATGTTGTCAAAAATATCGTGTAATATAACATCATATAAAAATAATTTTACTGTTCAACTCACAGAAAACGAATCAACGGGTCATTAACATCTTGAATGAAATTAACAATTAATACTAAAAGGACTTATTATCCCTCCTGTAGTCCGGTAAAGAATAGTACTTCAAGCCACTTTACTATTCTTCAAGCTTCTTTCTAAAAGTAACAGAAGTAATAAGCATAATGAAGAAGACAATTATATTTATAATTTACTTCTCCGTCCATGTTAATTGGGACTTGGGGAATCTAAATATGGCAGTAGGAGTGAGAGAGCATTAATATATTATCGTTATGTTTATATTAATTATTGAAACAAAAGATATCAGTGTAGCTGTAATAAAATTAGTGATAATAGTAGTAGCAGTTTTCTGCAATAAATTCTTGGGAAGCTTATATTATAAATAAAATATATATAATATTGAATACTGAAAGAACTATGAGAAACCTCGATACTATCGATATCAGTTACAACCCTATAAATTTAATTTAAATACATCATTAAGTTAGAAGTAAGCCTGAAGAAATTACATGATTTATCTCTGAAGTATAATTAAGGACAAAGCATATCCTTTCAATATAAAAGTACTAATTGGTTCTCTTCGCTAAATCCCTTTGTAAATTTCAAAAAGTTTTGACATCTCACAGTATCTCGAAACTGTTACAATTAAATATTATCAACGGTAAACAAGTAAAGTGTACTTACAGTCCTTTTAAACAAAGATATCAACTAATTTACACTGAAACTTCGTTTCAAAGGAAATACTCCAAAGGAAAACTTGAAAGAAGTACTTTGCCACATGAAAGAAGTAAAGTAATAAAAAGCACTTTCAGCTAATCTCTGTGTTTCTGTAGGTCAATGAAACGATTAAAACTCACCCAGTCTCAGGTTCGAAGTCTGTATGCATCTAACAGCGATAGCGATATGACATAAGTCACAATATTTTAATGCATGTATGAATGAATATTTTCATTTTTTTACTAATTTTTTTATATCAAAGTCATGTGCGATGTGAATAGACCACCAATTATAATTTCATGTTAGCTTATTTAAACTTGCTCTTATTTTTGTAAGTAACATCACGCTTACTAAGAAAACGCTTTACTAAGAGCTCTCCATATTGTATTAAAGCCGTGTAAAGTCTCCGATTAGGTACTTAGTCGTGGTGGTTATAGCACATTGTGAAATGAGTCCCGAGTTGAGCTCAACAGTATATACTTTTAAGACGTGATGTGATATTTTAAAAGAGAAAGAAAGCAATTATTTATTTTAAGATATGGCAACATAATAAGAACTTCTTAAATATCATCATACCTGTATCATAAGTACTATCTTTAAATAAATCGACAGGTCTTCGACAATCACGTCTTAGTATATACTTTTGTACATACGAGGTTGTTGAAAGAGGTCGTATTTGCTATACACTGCATATTTGCAAGTCCATATCAGAGAATAGCAACATTTTTCTATTACTAACCACAACATATCAGATTTAATATTGAAAATTAAAA
This sequence comes from Calpodes ethlius, assembly GCA_018251375.1. Lineage (NCBI taxonomy): Eukaryota > Metazoa > Arthropoda > Insecta > Lepidoptera > Hesperiidae > Calpodes > Calpodes ethlius. Next base: position 4,270 of record DWPA01004852.1, on the reverse strand, counting down.
GTAATAATGTTGTTAAATTAAATTTTAGAATTATGTAGCCTAATATTGAGGATATGATTAATGTTGGAAGGGAAATATAATTTAAATATTTTATTACGTGTAATTCATTCATTCATTCATCATAAAATTAATTCTACATATTCATCGATTATCAAGAATCTGCTATTGTTTGTCAAACAAGAATCAAATAGGTGGAGAACATTGAAATTATACAGCAGTTTTTTGCGTTCTTATTTCAAAAAATATCTAATGTTTGCTAAAAGCACACGGCGATTCGACGATTTCGAAATTCAAAATTTATTCAAGTGAACTGTGAGTTCCCGACCTCTGACCAAACAATACTGCATTGCATATTAATGTATTCCTGTGTATACACATCTTTGCCAGCTTATTTGTTGAGGCTGCCTCAACTGATAAGCTCTAGTCTCTAGTATTGACACTGCATTAGAAGTATGTACGAGTACGTACAAGTATATAATATTAATTCCTCTCTATTATAACAATATTAGATATATAACGCAAAAGACTAAAAGCTTTGTTTATCATTTAAAATGTTATTTAAATGAATTTTTAAAATCATAAGGATTTTGTGAAGTGAAATAAGAAAAAAGAAATGTAATACATACTAAACTGAAGCATACAATTTTTTTAGATGTGTGGTCGTTTTTACGATTACCAACATACATACATATGTGGGAATTTTGTTTGGGCCATGGAAAGTGGTACTTAACCTATAATTATAATGAAAATGGGGTATTTTTGGCTATTTCCATCTTATCAAGGTATAATGGCTAAATGGTATAATGGATTCCGTGAAATAATAACACATCTATCTATCTATCAGCCTTTGAAAGTCCACTGCTGGACGTAGATAGATTAGATTAGATACGACTATTTTAGTTCTTAACATTGGTTTTCTAAGTCAACAACAACATGAAACAATAAAGTGTAAATGAAAGTAAATAAAAAAGTTAAACGGTTAATATCAAATTTTATTAAATATGAAACTAGATGGCATATAAAGAGGTTTCGCTTCTTAAATTTAGGCTAATAATTTTAATACATTTTTTTATATAAAATTCGAAGTGATGAAATGTTATAATAAAGTCGCAAAGTCAAGAGGAAAATCTAAGTAGGCATAGCAAGGAAACTACCAAGTAATAAGTATTCATCTACATCTCAGCCTGCGTATCTAAATGTACACATAATTCACGAGCGAACTAATATTAAACTATAGACTTATATAGAAGCACTCGAGAAATGTGCAACTCAGAGGCTATTTATCAAAACCGAAGCGCTTCCACAAACGCCTGTATCTCCGTTGAATCCATTAAATTTATTAAACATCCATTATATCTCACGTTCTTCGCAGCTTGTTATTAATGGATGCATCAGGACGGAACATTTGGGTCAGCCTTGGGTATTATACTAAAATTTGGATCTGAATACAAATATTCTTAACATAACTAGTGAAAAGGTTAGGTTAGGCTATTATTTTGTTAAACGAATACGTTCGTTTTTATTTAAATCTATGTTTAACTCATGTCTGTTTCATATTGTTGCAGATTGGAAGATTGTTTATATCTTAAATGTATATAATAACTACCTACTACTTATCAAAATCAAATAGAAGAGGATATTCTAAAATTGTTTAAGGCATCATAAATACTCACAAAACTGCAACTGATATGTAATCTGTACAAAAGAAAATCTATGAAAAAATAAAAAGACATATTTTTTTTCAAAATCCACGTTACCAATATCATTGGATACGTAAACTATTATAGTGTTAACATCGTCTGTGTTTGTGTAACTTAGTTTCATTCAAGTTGTCATAGTCGCTCGTTTTCGTTGTCGATCATAGCCATTACTAAAGTTTCCTCATGTCCAAGTAAACAGGTCAAACGCCTATTATTGATTAAAGTAAGGTTTACCCACCAATTGTTTAAAAAATTAAAAACACGCTTTTAAAGTACAAAAAAATTATTAACTAAGCTGTTCACCGTTGGTTATCCCTCGTCTGGAGTCAACCCTGTTTATCATAAAAAATATAAATGGAACAAAGCAATGTATAAATTCAACTTTCCAGGATAAAAGGATAAAGTTCTAGCGAGATTTGACCTGAACTAACAAACAACTTAGATACTAACATTTCTAATTAAATAAAAACTTTTAAACAATATATTTAAATTTAAATCTGACCACCATATTGAAATTGGAAAACATTACATATTAACTCATATTTTAATTATATTTTATTGGAGTTTTCGTATCTTTAAATGAAAAAGTACATTCGTTACCCAAATTTTGTTGAACTCCTGTACACTCACAATTTATACACATTACGTCTCACATTATTTTTCCCGCAAACTCTAAGTGGTTTTTTAGCAAATGTAAAATGGAAGCTGCCTGAACTAGTTAAAATTTTTAAAGCACTCTTAATTTATGGTTACTTAAATAATATTAAAAATACGTTCCTAGCAGAAACATTCGTGCAGAGATTTTGATCGTAATAAAGTATAGAGTAAGCAACATATCTGTGATGTAACCTGTAATTGTAGAACATTATCACTAATCTATACTAATGTTATAAATGTGAAAGTATGTTTGTTTGTTTGTTCTTCTTTCACGGCGCAATGGAGTTGGTGCAAGGGAGCATGGTATGGATTGTTGGTTTGGAGAAAGAACATTTAATTTTTATTAAAGGAGGTTTTTAACAACAAAGTGTTGCCTGGCAACCATTGATAGAAAGAAATTGATAACCTTTTAGTTTCTGTTCTTTTTAAACACGCGACAGGAGTTACGGCCAACATCTAGTCTATAATAATTATCTATTCTCTATAGGAAAAAGTCTTTAAAAGTAAATATTCAGTTTCGTAGATCGTTGCCTATATTCTGAGGCAGTGACCGTGTTTTTATGAATTTCCATTAATTTGTATAGTGCATTGTCGTAGCAGCCATTATGAAAGGCATTATTATGCGATCGGTATTTTCAAAGGCACTTTTCTAATATTTATTTTATGATGGCGACATTACCTAGATTAAAGTTTCTATGAGCCGCAAGGGATTGGTAAAGCTTACATAATGTTCAGAGTCATGAATAAATATTGAGGTTATTTTTAATAGGTTAGATTATATCGACATTAAATTAAAATCATTACTTCGATATTGAATTCAGTCAATGTAATAAAATTGCTCATAAAATTAGAATTAATCCACCTCGCATTTTAACTTTACATCACATAAAAAAAAAAGAATTTAGAAATTCAAATTTAGAACAATATCTGTATATTTTGCGTGACCGCTATTATCATAGAGATCATGTTATACAATTTTACATAATATCACGTGCCTTGTGCGGATTGAAGTCAATATAGAAAAAAGCACGACTTATCTGTTTGAAGCTTTGATATTTTGTAGTTGCTAATTAAAAAGGGGTATAATATCCATGCAAATTGTTAAATTAATTCATGAATTGAAACCTTCTCTAGCATGTGGAACAATTATTCCAAATGACGGAGCTACGACGTTAGGTCTTAGGGAATGCCCTAGGCTCTATCTATACCACCCGTCTCGACTCTGATGGCGTCAGTTCAAAGACCAAAAATAATACTGATCTCCCGTTTCCTTTTTGGCTGGCAAGGGTAATTCCTGTGGTCCCGATATCCGAGGGCGAAAATCACCAAGTTACCATTAGATTTGTCATTTACTTGATTATCGGATATGTACATAAAAAATATATGTTTGTTAACCTTGCTAAAAACCAGACCCTGATTTTGTTTGTTTCAGGGTTTCGTCGTCAAAACAGAACTTTTTTAGTTAAGTTAGGTAATACTTGACTGCATTCCCACCTAATCGTAAATAGCGATGTAATAAAGAATAGCAAAGCGATTTAGTAAGTCTTGTCTTTTGAAGATTTTTACTTAATTTTACTACTTAATTATATTAAATTTTTGTGTCGTAACAGTAAGGGTAAGTTCCCAATAACGTTTTCACATCAAAGTCGTTAATATAATGATTATTATCCTCTTGATATTGTAATTCAATATACCAGCATGAATGATTATTTATTAGACGCACAGATTGATGGGATATTGTCCATCAGTCTTCATAACGATTCGTACGGTGAATTCGGTTAACTATTTGTAAGGAAAAGCTTTATCCTAATTAGCGATATTGTTATAAATTCGTGATAGTTAATACTGAGTTTCATGTTTCACTTATATTCCTTTGATTAGTGACGTATTGCTTTAGTTTTTTTTATTTGTTT
>DWPA01004851.1:0-12416 GCA_018251375.1 Calpodes ethlius | reverse complement strand
ATAATTTTCTACGAATCATAGTTACCTTTAATAAAATGTAAAAGACAATTGAGACGTAAATTGATAAAGAATAACATAATTAAATTCAAACTCACCTCATTATTTGTATCATCGAACTAATCGTAGAATGTTGTCAATAAATCCGTGGAAGAGTCTCACTGGTAGCGACTTCAATTTAAAAACACGTAGGTAGCAAAATATGATTTCGTTGCTTGTATATTTGTACATATATTTATTAATAAGAGCACTTAGGTTATCACTTTTTAAAATAATTCGGGACTGTTCGTCTAAAATCGAGAACGAATCCTTTTGGTATGAAACTAATTAAAAAAACATGCATTCAAATAAAATCGTTAAAATTCAAATTCAATACGACCAAAACATTCTGGGGCAATAAAACATGTGCTACATTTTATTGGTCAGAGTTTTATGACCATTTCTCATTGGAATATCACCATGCGGGTCTTACAGACTGTCTTTCTTTACGTTTTATTAAAAGCTACTGGACACAAAGCGTAAGCATGACTATTGGAGCATGATACGGAAGATAGAGCAGCGATAAACAATAATATAAAATTTATAGTCAAATAAATCCAAGATATCTGCATTGATAAAGTTGCATTGTTTACAACATTTGTCAAGGTTAGCGGTCCCCTAGCAAATAACTTAACGTATATCTATAATTACATAGCTGTAACGTCATTGTTTGTAGTTATTTTGAGGTAGCATAATATTTGTAACAATAATAACTAATAACCATATGACCAAAAAGGAAATACATATTTTATTTCTTCGTTTCAGTGTGGATTGCTAATAATTAAACAACAATAATTTGGACACTTGCCGCTCTTCAATTGCGTAACCGACATAAACGCATACGTGTGCTCAATTTTAAACACTTAACGTGAGTCAAAAGGAAACCGCGGATTAAACGAACCCCGGAAAGAATAGAAGCAGCGCAAAAAGTAAAACTATCGATAAAAGAGAATTGGGTAATTTAAAACTAGATTGCAAGTTTAAGTTAGATAAGAGAATTCAAACCAATACACGCGGAAAAACTTGGCAATGGAGTCACGTTCGTGAAAAGTAACCAAGCGTGCAACAAGTTGTAAGAAAACACGAACGAAAACTAAACAGAAGAAAAGATTTAACAAGATCTCAGTGGATGGAAACACCCAAGATACTGTTAAAAATTTTATAACGTAACGAACAGTGACGAAACAGCTATCATATGGATGCAATGCAATTAAAAAACGCCTTAACAAGTTAAGTGGTTTCAATAAAAGCCACGCCGCTCAAGTGTCTGTAAGGGGTCGAAAAGTAGTTGTTAGCAATAAAGATACCACTGCACTTGTTCGTGAAGGGCATAGAACGACCGATCACTGTAAAATAAACAAAGCAAGGGAAAAATATAATGAACAATAATAACAATGTGTAAATGATATATAACCGACCGCGCCATGTGGTCTACTAGTAAATGTCTCGGTCGACTAGATATGCTAATTAAGATAGTGAGCAAAGCTCAACAAGGCATGTGCAGGATTCGATTAACCTCGAAACCGAAAGTTGCAGACTGCATTGATAGTGTTAAACGGTCAAGGTAAATCAGTTTAGCGAATGGTAAGACTAGAATCCTATGTTCAGCAATCGTGCACTCATCGTCAAAGAAATATCAACGCGATATCAGCAGATCAAATTTCATTACAGGAGATTATTTGTACAAAGCATTGCTGGCGGTTTTGTGTATATAAACAATAGTTATCCAAGTAAATTGAAACCAGACGTAGCCTTGGGTGGTGTAATAAACGCAGATGCTTCAGATTTCGTTCACTAAGAAAGACGCCCGCATATGAAACCCAGGATAACCACAACCGAACGAACCGCACTCGCAAACTGGTTTCGGTACACTATTATTATTAGGGGCTCGTGCCAATATACGGGGCGAAACGTGCATCAACACAACACAGTTAACAAAGCCCCGAGAAAACAAAAACTAAGAATGTAAGTTAAATGCAGTTTTATACCAAAAGGACACAAGATGCTTCAAAAACTACTTAAAGTCACGTTTTAATGATTGTAATAAATTCAATGTCACTGATTCCATGCAAACACTAGCACATCCAATAATTATAAGGCACTGTCTTATAGGTTAAACTATGTTTAAAAACAGTTCCAAACAAAATTCACGAGTTGAGCGTTACGAACTGTCTGCATGAGTCGGCCATGCGCTAAGCCGGCGACTTGCAAACTGTCTGTTCCGTTCCGTTCGTTTTCGAACTGAACATCAACGGCCACGCGGGCGCCCTCCTCTCCATCTCCCTCACTTGGTAAAAATATATAACGAGGGAAAGAGACGGGGCATATTCTCGCATTGTGGACGTCTTATCGCAGGTTACACTTTACAGCGACATGAATAGTTTCCGAACGTTAGTCAGAGAGAAACGGAATGATAATATTTTTTTTTGTGTTTGTAGCAGGACTTTTTCTTTTGCCAAAATTTTATATCAGTTTAAGGTTTCTATTTTGGTTATTAACAAAAGCGGTCGAGGAGCGTCAGGAGCGCGAAACAAGTGTTTGGTAGCACATTCAAAGTAACAATGACGATGAATGATCAAGGATTCTCGGAAGTTTAGTTAAATTTAACGCATGCCCAGAGACGGCTACAAATAAAAGTTAGGAAGTCGGGCTCAAGGTGTCTCTGTAATTAGATCGAATGTAGTAAACATTGAATCACTCAACTAATACTACATATTATCAAGCTTATAAATAAATACCACAAGCGTCCTATTTAATACAAGTCGTTAACTTATAAAACAAATGCGAAATACCTGTCAATTGGGAATAGGGACATTTAGGTAAATCTGAACACTAACAAAACAATATTTACAAAAGATCTGAAGTCACAATGCGTAAGTTATGTGCATGATGACCGATTAGACAAGATAATCTAGAAACCTTACAAATAATAGGAAGGTCAATAGGGAGGAATGTCCACGGTTACTGATGCTAGATTTGTGCAAATTTATAACGCCAATTTAAGAAAAATATGAGCTAACATCAGAATTTCTAAAATAGATATCAAAAACTTGTGTAGTTTTTATTTTGTCTTATCATCGTCTTTATTAAAAATCTAAGAATGAAAATAGTTGAATAATTAAATAAACTAATAACACTTATTCACTAATATACAAAAAATTTAATAACTATGCTATATTATAAAGTTTCGTCGACTGAAGCCAAGTCCGAGTGTAATATCAGGTTATGCTTATCATAAAAATCAATTGTCATTGAACCTATAACAGTGTGCAAAATATCAACTACGTACGCTAAGAGTATGTAGTTTTAACTTTTAATTCAGCTTGTAAGTATAAAACGGAAACAAACACAGTAACCAACTAGCGAACGTTGCAAGTAAAAAAAAATAGGTATTTAAATTTTAGAACACATTTTCCTTCCACACAATTTACTTTTGTTCTTACTTACATTAGTGCCATTACTATACGACGTGCATCATAACCAATTACTATCAAAAGAAAAAAAACATTAATCAAATTTACTAAATGAATTTACTCGTAAGTACCTTTAAAAATAACAATTCATAAATATTAGTCAAGAATGAGGTTTTTCATAAAAACAATATTACGAACATAAATTTAAACTTCTTGCTTGTGCCCTACAAATTTCCTCCAGCAATTAATGTTGGCTGATGTGAAATTTTTAACACATAGCATTTAGCCAGATCTTGCGACACGCCCTCGCAGCATTATTGCTATAAGTGGCTCCGCTCATCCAAAGTTGGCCTCAATTCACCAACGTTATCTAAAGAGATCTCGTATCGATCATATCGCATATCAAATATGACGTCCCGAAACCTACTTTGCAATTGTATCATCGTAGAGTTTATTATAAAATCATTTTCAATCCACAATTTACATAATCCTTTCTGGCCGCGTTATGAAATATCGTCAAATCTACGTCTAATTAAAGATTTAGATTTAGTTTTAATCAGACCACCAGTCGAGTAACTGGTGTAAACGTCGGCAACACATAATACATTTCATAATCATTCATTACTTCCGTAATGTTCACAGATGCATATCTCGAAAGGATCTTTTGAAATATAAGCCTACTTATTTTTGTCGTCAATATTTGTTATCGGCTTATTAAATCAATAACGGGAAGGAGATTCAACTAATAACAATTAATTTTAACAACTATCAATCAGTAGTACTCGTAACATAATCGTTTTTCAAGAATCTTCGAAGTGTATATATTCAAGTGTTTAAACAGTGTTCTAACATTACCTAGCTGAAATAAACCTTGTGAAAAGAGCATGACAAAGACAAAGAAAAACGTAATTTGATACCCGACATGAATGTACTTTCCCTAGCAATATGTCAGCCATATCAAGGAAGTAATGATGACTCCGGAACAAAAGACTGGTATTTGTACGCGGATAGAACGAAATATTTTTCCTCAGTTTTAGAAGGTTTCTCATAGCTTTTTCCATTGTTAAACTTGGTTTTGACATAGAAATATTTAATCATGAAATTTTTTACCACATTTAGTAAAAGTAAGTGACATTTGAAATACAATTTTGGCATTTGTCTTTTAAAACTCATATACATTTAAATACGCACATTGACGCGACTATTGATCTCTTTCTTTTGAATATTGGCCAGAAACAAAAAACCATTTCCATAAAATATTAGAAAACTCAAAGTGACCTTTCCCCGGAACTAATTTGCACACGAACAATAGCAGCAATGGAAAGATTAGTTAGATAGAGGTACTGTAAGGTTACAAAATAACACAGACATAATAGATATACATTTAAAATCATGTACTTTCTAACAATGAGAGCAAAACATCTTTGTACAAAAGATTGATGCTTGAGTCGAATCTGGACCGAGAGTACAATGCGGTGGGCTGATTTAGGAAGATGGTACTGACTTTCACTCGGCCCTACGGACTCGCGAAGCGTATCGCATTAGGGACATTTCTCTTTTTTAATCTATATCTAATGACACCTATCGATCAGATACTACAAATGTCGACTGTGAAGAAAACGTAAGACGGTAGAGCAGAGAAGGAATTTGCTATCTCATGGTACCATCACAGACACTAATATATTTAATTCTGAAGACACAACATTAGTTCTGAAAGAGATTTTGACGTTTGAACATTCTAAAATGATATCGAAAAAACATTGTCAACAATTAACTTCATAAAATATAACGATTTTGAAGAGCGATAATGGGTCGTTATGAGTGCAATCAAAAAGATCAAATTTACAAAATATCAATACTGTTATATAATACCTGCTACATGCAAACGTCCAACGTCGTGTCGTACCATTTAGAATCATCAATCATTGTCAATTTATTAATAAGATGAATATGAAACGAGTACTTTTTGCCTAGCATACACTTTGCTTACCTACTCCCTAACTCAAAGTATCTGAAGATGTTTGAAGGGATAATTTTATTTATAATTTTGGAATATATTTTGGGGACTCTTAATATCTTTGAAAGGAACTAATTATAAATATATTTTTTAATTTGGATCGAAATAGCTTTATATACTTAACTAATTAAAATGTAACAATATGAGCAGTGGGTATGAAATAGATAAGTAAGTATAAATATCCTAGGCCCATGTAATAATGTGGAAACAAAATAAATAATAATTTTTAATTACTCATAGTTGTATAGATTTCAAACAATTTTATATAATTTTTTTAGGATGTAATTCTTCAATTTGTGTTAAATTGAGGCAACTTAATCATATGCTATGCCTCGGGATGTTTTATCTTTACTTATAGCAAAGTAGTGAACTAAACCTAGGAGACATTTCTTCACGATCGCTACGCAACTTTAACAGTGGAAATAATTGATTTTTAACGACAAAAAGATTGGAAATTTCATCAATTACGCAATACATCACTATTTGAATGGAAAGTGAACGTGTGAAGTTTAAGCGAAAAAACCTGTCGCATACGTTCTACACAATAATTTCATGTCGAATGTTTTTTTTGCTGTATGATGCAAACACTTCCTGTACATGGAAGAATTTCGAAGAATCCACCATATTCCATAGTGAATAATCACCCTTAAGCATTCAAACTGATAATGAAATCATCAATGCATAGCTTGTCAAACAGGACAGTTGAAAGCACATAAAAGTAGCAACTGTAGTAACTGTATTGTTAAATACAGTTATCGAAACATTAAAGTTACTAATAGCAATTTCATGCCATAAATCTAAAATATATGATTTTAAATTTAACTTACATGGATTATCCACATTACGCAACGATACGGGCACTCACGTATAGTTCGGCAATATTTCGACCCAGATCCATGGGCTCTGGCACGACAAACTAAATGTACCTATCTGGTATAAGATTACCTTTCAGTCCTATTAGAAATCACTTAAATATACAATGAATGCAATGCATTGACCATTTATCTAAATTATATGCACTTTTGCTATTTTGTCATCACCAACCTTCCATATCGAAGTGTATGGTACTCCATTCATTCTTAATCCTAACCACGTCAGCTCGCAATGCATTTGCTAAATAAGAGAGGCTATGACAGAAGATCCCTTCTACATCAAATCGCTGGGTCCTCTACCACCCAGTATAATCCTGATAGTACTCATGCCGCTTGATAGCTACTACCCTCATTTCTATCATAAAAATTTCGAAATTTGAAATCTTCAAGAGTTCCTTTCAAACGTGTGAATTATAATATCGGAGAGACAAAATTAATGCGGATACTTTCCTTTTGATTGTCAACGCATCGACGACTTATATCCATGGGCGATGGTGATCACTTATCATCAAGTAGATTGTGCTCGTCTCTCGGCTACTTACATAAAAAAACAAAACAACAGTATCGATTTCGCCACAAACTTTTAAAGATCTATATTTATTACCCCGTCTGATTAGTCGAACCGAACTATACATCATGCTCATTATTAATTTCGATGAAGATAAAACACAATAACGGCAGAGGGAAACCAACTATCCTTCCTTAAACAGTGTAATGGACGTTATCTGTTCATTTATATCGAGTTACAATTACTCTTCGCTTCCTCGAGCCAAACGCAACGCGTAGGCGTTTCCGTATTGCGGATAGATGCACTACTAACCATAGAGCGTATGTTGGGTGGAAATGGTATCAGCGTAACCATTAATGTGACACGAATAAAAAAGAACAAGACTATCTTCGATATCATCAATCTTCCGGGGTAATGCATCTAAGAACCAGGTTGAATAGAACATAAGTTCTATTGGCGGATGTTTCCAGATATATACAGACTGAACAGACCGTTAAAATTCAGTAAACTGAACGTCATTGCTATATTCTCTATCGCAGTTAAATCCTTCAAGTTGCACAATCACAAATTGTTAGAAAATTATGTTCCTATTATGTTTTCTACAACTAAATTAGTTTTACTGTAAGTTAGTACGAGTGACAGCAATGTAACATTGAAATGATGTACCTCAATGCCACGTTACATTTGGCGATATTTTTTAATAAAATAGGTACATAGCAACATTAAGTTATTCAATCGTCATCTAGCTGGTGTTAAATAAAACAAAATTAGCTTCACTCGAGCGTGTCATTCAGCGCTATCTGTTTTTGAATAGCTTACATTCTATCTCAATCTAATATTAAAATGCTAACAATAAATTATTCCTAAAACAATACGTCGATATTTACAAAACAATATCATTAACTCACTAGTTTACTACATATCACGTTTAAACTTCAATAGTTACATATAAAAGATAAAAATCTGTAACATAATAATATATACTCTAATGTCCTTAAAAAGTAATCATAAAACAGATTAGCAGATTAGATTAGATTAGATCAGATTACTAAAATTTCATTACGTCGTTTCTACATGTCATGTGGTCTGTGGTCCGAACAGTATTACAGATCAACCATATGGAAAATTGCAACTTTCTCGAATGCTCGACGTTCCGATCGTGTCACATCTCGCGTCGTCTCCGAGAACTTTGAATACATCAAAATAACACCAAGTTTCTGTATATTTACTCCACTTGTAATTAATAATTGTTTATGATTACAATAACAATAAGAATACACGAACAATTAGATACTATTACCTGTTAATAATGGAATTAATTTAAACTGTTGTCGATTCTAAACAGAGAAACAGAAACTAACGGTACGTGTGTAAGAAGAATTAGGAAAAATACAAACAAACAAACAAGCAAGTACAAGATGTACTTGAAAATCGATTTAACCGAATATACATTTCAACACTTAACCCCAAGAAGGAAGCGACAACTCACTTTATTAACTGTCTCATTAAAATTGTAATCGTAAGTAAATAATTCGTTGTCCTACTTCATGAATATATATCCATCATAATTTAGATATCTACTCCAGATACAGGTCTCATCTAAAACGCGGTACATTAAATGGTATCAAACCCTCCGAATTCAGTTATTTTCATTGTTAAGCATTTCACAAGGGTCAAATGAAATCCTGGTACGGGTACCAATCATATTCATCTCGTGAAACTCTTACACGGCGCCACACATTAAGTCATACACGTCTTCGAACTCTCAATAATCGGAGATGATTAGTGTTGGCTCACAGGAACAGTTCAATTCACCAAGTCGCGTGTCGAAGCTCTTATTGCGCAAGTATTAAAGTCGAATATCGATAAATACGCGTCCACTAGACAGATTCAATGTTTAATGGCGCATCGTCATTAGCGGGTGCACGTGGGCGCAGCGGTGGGCGGTCTTGCATCACATGCAGTGCATCTCAAGTAATGAGTAAGCTCGACTCACGAGCTAAGCTCAACGCAGTTTAGTGGTAAATACTGGCGAGTAACTGATAAGCATGAAGATTCTCATGAAAAATCTTATTAAAAAATATTTAAAAGGCCTATACTATGTTTTATTAAAAAAAAACAAATGGACGTAAGTAAAGTAAGACGGTGTATTATTAAAGTTATGAAAAAAACACAAGTAATTATCAACTAATTATCATTGCGGATCTTAAATATTTCATAAGAACCGTAATGATTTCAGAAGTAATTTAGCTACAGGCTGTATGCAAAGTAATAAAGCTCATAATTATGGGTTACGAATTTTAATTAGCATGTCGGATAACGCAAAAAAAAACATCAGGCTTCGTAAGTAGGGCAGGTAAAAACTAGTTATCGGCAATCAATTCAATATTCGGTGAAACGTAAGTATTCGTATTCAAAAAGTCTTTTTTTTTTTGTGTAATTAACATGAAACTATATGAACAGGTACATTTTTTGTAGCATTAGCTATCAGATTATTTTAATAGACAGTCAATACAATTTAAAGTCCTTAATAAAGTACGCGTATTGAGGCGGTTTATAAAATTGACCCTGATCCAATGCTGACATTCCAGGGTATGTCAAAAAATTCGCAAAAGGCAACAGAAGACAAACCTTGGTGGTAATAATTTTAGACCATTAAAATTATTACTGGTATTATTTTATCTCTTCATGAAGTCTGCTTGATTGGTGACCACTACCTTGGTCGAGTTAATCGACAAACGACGAATCAGATACCGGCTGGGTACTTGAGAGCCAGACCTTTTTTTTTCTTGGGAGACAAGACATCGGTGGTCCTTTTGAAGTCGTTAATGTAAATGGGCATCAGGTCCAGGTTATCAGTTGGATTGTTAGCCCGTTTGCTAGATATTTATATAAAAAAATAATTGAGTCTAATGACAGTCGCAAAGGAACTAACTCGCCAACTTCTATGGGTATTAACCTACAACTAAACTAACTCCAGTCCGAATTAACTATTTATAAATAGCAAACGTAAATAAGTATAAGAGCTGAACATTATCATATCACTTAATCATTAACTATTTCCACGAACATTTCCATGAAATATGGGATCATTTCAAAAAATGTTTTTTGGTGAAACAGTTCTGTGAAATTCTTCACAATTTTATGATACATTCCATTCGACGATTAGGCGATGTAACTATGCCATAATTTCTGACAACTATGTTCGAACCTAAAGTAGTGTTTGGAAGGGAAACACTTCTTCTTAGTGAGTTTTCGTAATTACCTACACTTAGGTACCATATCCCACAGAGGTGGTCTGTAACAACCTTTCTCGTGTTGTTGATATTCTTACGAGTACGTAAGATCGGAAGTTTGAACGTGAAAGCTGCTAATCACTTCGACCGTGCATTGATTGGATAATTTCGCCCTGAAGGATGCATTACGTGTGTCTAATCTGAGCGTACTACATGTAATTTCACTTGAATTTCGAACGAGGAACGTATCAAAACGTTAATCACCAATGTCTTGATATATAACGAACAGTAGCTCTCGAAGAAAAGTATACACATTTCTCAGAGAATAATATATACCCTCCCATTGGGAACATATCTGATAGACGAGATAATTACTGAACTAGATCAGGAGAAACACTTATTGACCTACAGTTTGCATTAATCGCAAGGTCGACTGAGTTTTTCAGTGTTTAGAAAAACATTGAGTTTTGTTCCGGTCATTATATTCTGATGACTTTTGTCAAGCCATGTCGGAAACCCTCGGGCGTCTTAGGAACGTTTTGAAGTGTAAGAAGTTCCATCTATAGTCCGAATGCCGAAATAGCAAAAGTAAAACGCGTCATTATGGTATATTTTTGGTGTGGAAATAGTTGTGAAGATGAAGAGTGCCATGGGCTACTTTTTACCTTTTTACTGCTGTTCTATTTTTAAAAACGGGTGAAGCCGCGGGCGATATCTAGTTCCATATATAAAATATCCAAAGTTACCTGCCACTCCCGGAAACAAAATGCGATCAATAGTTTTGTATCGATGCAATGTTTGGCGTCACGGACCAACGCGTCAACGATCAATCGTAGGGATAGTTTAAAATATAAGACACAAGCGACTTTTTCGCTACTATTTTCTTTCTTTTCTCATACATATTATTTGTATGAATATAAATAATCAATAAAATCTTTAAATTAGGTATGTTTAAAGATGAATTAAAGTAACCATAACATGAAAACGAATAACTAATAACTGTTTCTTGCATTTTGATTTCTTTTTATGAAATAAGATTATTATAAATCACGTGTCGAGTTTGCAAAATTCATATCGTGTACTTCAATGATTTCGTAACATATAATGGTTTTTCACAGATCTACAATATTAGTCTTGACACTAACCGATAAGTAACTACGGTTAAAATATTATAACGAGTTAATAATATTGTTTCAATCTCTTTTGTAATCTACGAGTAAGCTCGTATAATTAAGTATCTCCCGAAGATAAGTTATAATTTACAAAGTCTAGTATGACCATAGCAAAATCTATGGCAGTTTTGATGTGATTATTGGAATATGCAGCCAATCGTAATAACTGCAACACATTTATGTGTCACTCTATATTTGTGTGTTTATGTATTTCAATGTATAACAACATCTTATTAATAGTATAGCATGGAATCGCTGGAAGCTCATGAATTGAACCAATTTCTAATTACATACATTAGGGATTTTGAGTCCGGTGCTGAACGAGGGCGGATAAACATCGGTTCCTGCTCCTCAACTATGAATTTATTTTTGAATATGCGCATAGACCCTATTCACGGTTTTCTTTATTTTTACAACACAACTATACTCGGTTTTTTATTTAAACTTTCTTGGCCAAAATAGAACATATCGCGGTACAATTGGTGAGAATAAAAAAGAAGACCAGAAAAAAAGATGACATCAGTTCACAATACTGGCAATGTGCCGGGTTGGCAGACTTTACCACACCATTGGAAAATTTTCAGCAAGTTTTTTTACTAACTAACAAAAAACAGTTCATATACCAGACTAATTACGTTCATAAGAGCACTACACCGTTCAAGTACGATTCGAAACTAATAACTATTTTTGTAACGGTGCTTCAAAAATACCATCTTCATTATTTAACGTACGAATATAATAACAATCACGATTACATAACAACAACTTGTAATAAACGTAACTTTTAAGAGTTTCATCATCAATCAATTAACTTACTGTAAGGGCTTCCGCTCGAACCACGAAGCGGTAAATAGTATTTACATAACCGAAAACTTTAAAAATAATTAACAACTAGCACCGTTATGTTATTTTTGTAAATCTAGACATAATGAACACATAATAGATCATTCAAACAATAAGTACAGTTAAGTGAGTCTAAACGCGGAAACAAACATAAATGAAGGAAGATGGTATAATTACATAGTGTTGTACCCACGCCGTTCTTCCTGTACAAGACGAACAGACGGTGCGTTTATTATATTCGCAATTTATGGTGACAGAGACACGTACTTTCGAAAATACAAACAGGATTGTAAGCCATAACCACGAGCCACCAGTACCG
>DWPA01004850.1:0-12416 GCA_018251375.1 Calpodes ethlius | reverse complement strand
TATATAACTATACACAAATATTATAATATATATATCGCGTGAAAAATAACAATTTTCCCCCGATCTAAAGCCTCATTATTTAAGAATGTTGAAAAAATTTGAAGCTATTGCAACGTGTTATCTATACGGTGGACCTAAGGGAGAATCATTTTATTTTTGCCTCAAAAAGCAATCAAATTGAAGTTAATTGAAAAAAAATTCGTGAAGCTATCCCAAACTGCCAGCCGTCCTTCGATTTAT
This sequence comes from Calpodes ethlius, assembly GCA_018251375.1. Classification (NCBI taxonomy): domain Eukaryota; kingdom Metazoa; phylum Arthropoda; class Insecta; order Lepidoptera; family Hesperiidae; genus Calpodes; species Calpodes ethlius. The sequence goes on along the minus strand of DWPA01004850.1, from coordinate 12,176 downwards.
TTACGAAGCACCCATATCGAAAATGTAGGGTTAACGAAAAAAGTACGGAGGCGTGAGCATCGAATGTTTCCGTTACATTAAGCTTTAGGCGACAGAGGCTCCACTTGTAGGGGTAGCAAAAAAAGTCCTTTATTGGTTATTTTTTTCACTGCTTTTATTTGTACTTAGATTGATAGTTGTAATATTTTTCGATACATCTTATCTGATATAATATCAGTACTATGGTATTATTTTTAAATATGACTTTTGAACCTAATTGGTATTTCAGCCCTGGTGAGAGGGTTTGAAATGTAATACTGGTCGAAAAAGGTATTAAAATCGTACGTTTTTTTTTTTGGTTTGGGTTTTGGGCATTGGCTGGTGATGTAACCATTTTATATTACATCACCTAAACAAATAACCTAGATTTTTTCGCATCAAATGAAGACGATAGTATATTTGTCGCTTCACTAAATATAACGCGTCATGAAATTTTATATGAAATATGTTACGGTCCAATGAGATATTTTTGCACAATATATTTTACTGATATGAAATCATTGTACCGAAGGTATTACAAGTAAATGAGCGAAGGTAAAGGGTTCGATTTTCGATTGGACTTTTATGTGATTAGTTTCCAAGTACTGTAATATTCTTTTAAATAGAATATTACACGTTTACTAATCTCTATCGATCGTATTCATAAAATATATGTGGCCTCATAGTGAAATAGAAAGAAAGAATCTATTATTTTATTCCCATATCGTTCACTGTAGTTTATTGAACAAAGCTTTCCTTTAGGCAAATATGGGAAAACGACGAACTATCTTTAATTTGATTTGTCATTTTATTTATTTCAGACCTCATAGTATTGTTTGTGAATCCGGAATTTGTAACTACTTCAGAATGACATAATACTTTATGACGATCGTTCCTCAGTATCGTTAAAGGGCAATGAATAAAAAATACGTAGTTACAAATCCACTTTTTCTGCTGACCATCCGCTATATCACACGTCATTGTAGAACCCCTACAGTCATTTTCCACCATGCGCACACGTTCGCACATCCGAAGCGATTTACATGGCAATTTCATTACGAGTAACGGGGTCACGCCTTCGACTGCCGTACTGTATAGTGGAAAGCTTGGGAAACTTTAACACGCTACCGTTGGGAGTTAAAGGTGCTACGAATTTACATTTTATTTGCGGCTGCCAACCCTAGCCCGCTTCGTGTCGGAGAGGAGACAAGTTTTGCTACTTCTCTTCACACTGCCGTGTGAATATTGGTCACGGAAATATAATCGTCAGAAACAAATGAAATGTTCGAATGTTCACACCACCGCAGAGGAACTCTCTCACTTTGAATGACGTGAGCGGCATTGACACATATAATTGTAAAAATAAACGCTTATACATTTTATAAAAGTGTACTCTAACCGGGATACAAATCGGAGAATCCTGGTTCTGCAGGTGCAGTAATATCAGAGGATACTAATACCAAAAAATAACTAATAATAATAGTAATATTGAACCTACGACGTTAAAATCATAAGTATCATAGGATTAAACATCGGGTCTAATCTTCGTACTTCTTTGTGTTTGTGTGTCTGTGTCTGCAAATACCTTCGAGATCATTATAGAGAACTATCGGGTTTCTTCACAATGTTTTCCTTCAGCTAAGCAAGTGATAATTGACTTGTACGCACATAACTTTTTGAAAATCAGAGGTGTGCGGGATTCGAACTCCCACGTTTGGATAACCAACGTTCAAATCACTAGGCTATCAATGCTATACCATGCTGCTGATGTTTTAATAGTTGCGTCTAACTCGAAGAGACGTGGTAATTGTCCGCAAGCTCAAGAGTGTAAAGGGTATATTGTAGTGTATCGGACCGTAATAGAATTTCTATAAAAGTGTTTTGCTTAACGTTCGTTTTAAGCCAAGTGAACGCGCAGTGTTTGCACTCGGTAATGATGTTTGTTGCAGGACGCGGCGCCATGTCGAGAGGCTGACGAGGTATTTTAGTTAACATCTAAGCTTTTTCTATTAAAGTTCTATTTTACTTTTCTTTTTTAGGGATTGGATTGTGAGGCTATAAAAAGGCGAAGTGGCGATTATAAAAAGTGTCAGTGAAAGAATTAAGGATTAGTAATTTAAGACTTTTATTTTGTTTTCTATTTGTAAGTTCAGATATTAATTTTAAAGACTGTAACTTGATCGCGCAAGACTTTGTTTGTTTATTGTTTGCAGATAATATTTAATTTTTGCTGGGTTATACCGTAATTTGGTCTTAATGGATACCGTTGAATTTTCGAGAAGTTTCATCGGAATTCTTAGGTCAATGAATCATGTTTTGGTACTACGGTTTTTATTCTCCATTTCTGACCTAAACAAGTTTAAATTTTCTTAAAATTTATCCATTATAAAATCACTTACATTACAGGCGTAGAAATATTGATTAAGCTTCGCAACAGTCTTGTTAGAGTAAGACCGAAAGTGACATCTTGTTTGAGACCGAGTCACTCTTAATGTCACTGAGACAGAGTAGTAAAACTAACAGACACGTTAACGAGACGTTAAATAACAATGAAATTAGTGAGGACCCTCTATTAAGACAGTGACGGTAGTTTCTGAGCGTAAAGTTGGCTCGCTCTGACTTGACATAACAACTTTTAATTGTAAGGGCGCGGCGCTGCTGCCGGCGGAAAACTACATTCGTTATCGGAATTAGTAAAGCAACGGAATTATTTAGTTTTGTTTCTACGTGTTATTATTGTGTATTTTTATGGGAAACGAAGTGCTGTGTAGTTGTAGGAGAGAAATGTATAAGAGGAATTCTTTCCACTCTCGGTTCTCTCGGTTGCAATACCTTTTTAACAACAGGTTAAAATTCTTCATTTAAAATCACTAAATTGTTTTGGTATTATAGCCATATATAGATCTCACTAGTAGATGCTGGAAACTTGAGATATGTATATTTTATTTCAACTTTATCTTCAGTATTTCCATAATTTTAAATAAATACTTAGTTATTTTACTTATAATTAAAAAGTTGTTTTAGAATTATTTAAAACTAAGCCCAAAGTAAGAGACACTGTGCGTAAAGAAATAATTAATTCACTCTAAATTGATTTTATTTTTTTATACTTCTGAAACTACACTATCTCTAAAACTAAAAAAACTAGACAACGTGACAAGTTTTAATTGTAAGGTTGAAGTTGTTAACAAGTCTGTTTCAACTTTAAAAGTGAGGGCGACGTTGCATAATTGAGTTTTAAAATACTATAATAATTATCCTGCGGATAATATTTCGAATTAAATATTTATGAAATACTATGAACAAACTATACATGTTTATATACTAATATAATATAATTACACTGAGGGTTACAAAGTCCTTAATAACATTTTATACTCACATGAACAGATAGATCACCAAACTCGTAATTTCGATGAGTTATCGGCAATAGGGGCTGATAGAAACATATTTGCATAAAAATGAATTACCCATAGCCCTTAGGAATATAGTTCATATCTTCATCTTGAAACATCTTCAGTAATATGAAGTTTGAAAGTTCTGAGTCGATATAAAACTACTTAAAACCCCTCTAGTGTCTCAACGTTTCCGAGTCACGTTCCTAGTTGTTTTTCCTAAGAACTTTTCCATGTTTAAAGTGAAAATCACTGGAGACTTTTTAAATATTTAGGTATTATATAACTTTCATATGTAAATCACTACATAATCTGTTTACTTGTATAAGTTTAGGATCAAACATTTTGAAAGAAAGTTTTTCATTAGTCCGAGTGATCATCGTGTGATCATGTCGTTGGATTTCTGACAATAGCGGACATGTGACAGATAAATGTCTGTGCCTTTTGCAATAATAATAAATCGATGAAGTAAATGTTTTTATCCATGAAAAGAAAATAATCTTAAGTCGATAATAATATTTTTAATTTTAATATAAGTGAAAATAAATAGCTGCCTATTACTGAAAGTTTGTAAGTAAATTACCTTGCAAACTGCTTCTTAATTACTAGACGTCGAACGCTTCCGAACTTAATACTTATAATGGAATCGTCCAGTCTCGTGCTAACAGCCTCTTTGATGGTAAATTGCTGCACAAATTGTATTACTGAGAAAGTGTCGCGAAATGTGGTGAGGCTTCACTACTCTTCACTAAAACATATTACCGACTAACTGCATATATTTTCACTTACGGACTAAAGTCCACTATAAAGGTAAGGGAATGGACAGGAGAGCTATTGCTTTAAAAATACTCAATAATTTTTAAATTATTTTAAGACACATTAAATTTATTTTAGGGTAACAATTTACAACAGAACAGACAATTCTTTTTACAACTGTTTTTAATACTCAAAACCTTAAACTTTGTGGGAAATATTACATATTTTTAAGCTTGTTATGATTGTATATGTACCTGCTTCTGACAGAGAGTAATGTATACAAAAGTTTCGGATACTCGAACAAACTATAGGCGGAAGATTGCGTTAAATAAAGTATCGCGTCAAAAACTCAGGAAGGCGCCACGTCAGTGCGAGTAACTACTTCGGCTTGGAGTGTCAAACATTATTAACGGGCGCAAACACTCCGGCGAAGTGCTCACTTCGTAACCCACTGCGATTGATACAAATATAACGTAAAGGATTTTGTACGAGTCGCCTGAAGTGGACCCGTACCTTTACCGTTCAGCTATTTTGTAACGTTCATTTCACTCATACATTCACGTTGCTCTAACGACTCTTTAACTAAGTGTCTTCGGTTAATAGACGCAATAATGACAGCATTAATGGATGCATTTTAAGATAAATTGAACACAAGATCGTAATATTTGGGTGTACCTAATTCTTTACAATAAGGAAATAAACCTGCAATAATGCAATAAGTAATTATTTGGGTTATGTTATTCAAAGAAAATATAATATTGTTGTACATTTTGACCATAGTTGTGACATCGCATGTATTTCATTACAGATAATGAGTGTGTTAGCGTTTATTTATCCATTATTATACTTTTATCCACTATTTTAAGCCTATAAGCAATTATTATAGTAAAATACTTTTCACTCCTACCCGCAAATATAATATAATATAATATATTATGAACTTATGAACGCTTGCACAGTTGTGCTTTTAACATTAGTTTTGACAGTGCGTTATATATTAGTAAGTTATCTTTTGTTATGTATTAAGTAAATCAAAAGAGTAATAAGTTTATTTAAACTCTTCTGTTTTTTCCTCGCAGGGCTGGCCATCAGCATTAATATTTTATCATTGGTCTCCAATAACCAGTCTACTAGCCCAGACTACGTATGCCGACGATATCCGAACGTCTGAAGTAAAGAACGTACACCATTACAAGTCTGGGAACATCGCAGCGGCCGCGTTCACTACAAACTTGTACTTTTAATGGAATCATCTGGTACCGCCGACGCCTCGCCCCGCATTACCGGCCCTTTGATGGAGAATTGGAGCGCAAATGCTATTACCGTCGGAGTGTCAGCAACTGGCACCAGTTAATAGACCTCCGTGCCACTAGTTTGAAACTTAGCTCCCGCCTCCTATCCGCCCGGTGCCATTGATATGTTCCCAAGTCAAAGCAGACGCGAGTTGCGGCTGCAATTGCATTTGGTTATAGTTGCTCGGTTACTTTGTTAGGGGATAAGTGATTTAGTGTTCCATTGATCGATGGTTACGATGTTATCTGTTGGTTGTATTTCTGTGAGTTTTGACATTAGTTAAAGTAAAAGGTACATCCAATTTTTATTGTATATGTAACTAGTATTCTGTATAAAGGATCTATAGCTTAGTTCGCACTTGTAACAATTTTAACTCGGTTTTATCAGGCGTTACACAAATTTCTCGTTTACGAGTTTGATAATATCTATATTAATTTATTGGGAAAGTTGTGGAAATGTAATTGATATTAAATTACTGACCTCTCAACAGAACTTATGAAGGTTTTGTTGCATGTTAGTACATACTGTCTTATACCTCACCGTATACATGATAATGATATTTAATACAAGTTACGAAAATGTGATAAATCATCAAAACGAAATTAGTGGTTTCAGTATGGTACTCACAAAAACAGTAAAGATAAAAAATTAAGAATTAAACGTGTTTTGATCCCTTCAGTCAATCATTAGTACAGATAAGCAGGCAAAACTTGTTGCTGTGTTCATTGAAGTTGAGGCAAGATCCGCAATATAAATAAGGAATTAATATTAATATTCCGCCTCACGAAATATAAGTTGAAAGTGAACCAAGTCATTTTAATAAAGCTCCCACAAAAGAAGCCGGCGGCTATCTTCGAGGCACTTAAATACATTCGTGGGGTTTAATTAAAAATGTCTAAATAGAGTTCTTTAAATAAATCCCAGCCGATAAAAATGACCCGGGGTTATGAGTTTTCGTGTTAATTTCCAGTCCGCTCGTTAATTCATCCACGTTAAGTGGGTCTACACTTGCCACGTAAACGGAGGGGCTGAGAAGCTCAACCTACGCCGGGCAGGGTTGACTTGAATTACTGGACACTTTGAATAAGTGTTGAGGCGTGATGTATAAAGCGACCTAGATTTATTTTGTTGTAAATCTTTTTTTTTGTGCTCAGCGACCCAGAAATAACTTCCACCATTAGTCACTGTCGCGCTGGTAACGTGTGATCAGTTTAAGTTGAGGGAGCGCACGGCTCGGCTCAGAGTTTAGCTTTTGAAAGCACGATCTGATCTCACCTTGGGATGACATTGGGGTAGTCCCTTGGTGTTTGTGCTATGATGTATTCCAGGCGATAGATAATTGACAATAAACGTACAGTACAATAAATCCTACCTTTTTAAATATGTACTTAGAGCAGACATCAGACGAGGGGAACGCCTCAATGGTAAGTATAAAAACAGCGTGTATAGCTTTTTAAAATATGAATGTTCGGACCACCTGAAAGTAAATGATCATTACAGATATGAACACCACAGATACCAATGAACTGATACCAATGAATGATAGAGGATGTGGGAGACCCTCATTAGTTTTGGCTTTCCAAAATTGTGACTGGAATAATTAAAAATATTTCGTGATCGATTCAAAGGAGGTAGGTAAGAACCCTCCAATGCATGAGTGTTAGGCATTTGAATTAGGCTGGGTATGGGCTGAGCTGGTTGTATGAATTCCAGCTGCTTGCAATGGGAAACAGTACGTCGATTTAGTCATATTGGACATTAAAATATTATACCATTGCAGGGAAGGCACTGACCTTTAAATACGGGCTTACCAAGTCTAGGGTTCAGGATTCCAACGTATTGGTCTGTGAGTTGTTCACAATAGAAATTTTCATTTCTTTTCATAGTTCTGTCTAGTTGAATGGGTTTAACCGTGCGTAGGGGAGGTTGGCTTATACCAGAGCATACTATTGTAGCTGTGGGTGTTTTTTTGCATATCAACGAACAAAGATTTATTCGAATATATTATAGACATTTATATATCAAAGCCAACTTTACAACTAACATCACAAGGGTGAGTAATTCATTTGTGAAGATTACTATTATTTAAATTTATAAACAAAAATTACATGTTTCTTTTTAAGAATGAAAAATACAATCAATATAAAATTTCGAATTATCAATATAATAGTAGTAATTATAAATTATATAATAATCATAATTAATTGAACATGAACTTATATGAAGTTCCCACGATCTATTGTTTGTTTAAGACACACCATAAAAAGAAAATTAAGACGAAAAAGAATATCCAAACTTGTGACAACCTGAATAGTTCGTTTACCTCAAAGCTAATACAATAATGTAATAACGTAGGTTGTGTAATTCCGCGGGCCGCCGGTGTAACGACTGGCTAACCTAAAATTTAGATTGACGAAAAATCCATTTTGGAAATAGAGGCGGCCCAACGAGCGCGTGGAGTTGACAATGGTAGCGAGTCGAGCGCGCGTGAAATTGCGAGCGCATATTTCAAGTGCTCCCGGAATTGGGAACTTGACAAATTTTAATATAAACAACATTCTGGAATTGAAATTCGGTTAAAATTTAATTTGCTTTTCATTCGCTTACGTAAATCAACTCTGATGTCCATAAATTACACAAGTTCGGATGGTTTGAAACTACGTTATCTTTAAGCTTTATTGGAGCGGCCGCGGCGTGGTTTTAAATAATGAAAGAAAAATATAAAAATACGAAAACAAAAAAGGACAAAGATAAAGCTCCTTAAAGTTAATCTATGTTACAGATCTTTTAAGGCAGTTTTATGGATAAATATGGCGGCCCACAGTTTATCGGTTGGTAAGTGTTAATGAGTAAAATTTTGAGGAACTGTACAATGTACATTTTTAAACATGGAGTGAAAGTTAGAGCTCAGGGAAAACAATTATCCTAGAGAGATTGAGGGTATCCTGAATTTATATTGGAATGTTTAGAATTAGGTTGAGATTTTAGCTCTAACAGAATATGTATTACTTTTTTTTAATTTGAGCAGTTTTTAGTCTGTGTAAATCTTTGCATGTACAAGGTAACATATGAAGCTACTCATTCGTTTTAAAATATATATATGAGTAGAGTCCTACGTTACCACGGAGTGTCCGTATTTTGTGAATTAGCCAAGGGACATAAATCCCTAAAGCCACTGCGACCACATCAGATCTTTTGCACCGTAGCCTATGTTTATTTCAACTGCACCTACATAGTTGTACAGTTATGAAACGCACAAACACGCTGGTTTATCGTAAACATTGACGTAGAAATAATTTAACGAAGAGGTTCATTTGCCATAGCGCGGTGAGTGCGCTCCACAGCGCTCCAGCCCGCTTGACACCAAAACTGTCTGTGTTCATTATGAACCCTCACGTACGTACGAGTACTTGTAAATCCTATATTTGAGCAATACTACAATATATTTCAACCAATAATATTGAATTTTCAGCACTGAATGGCAAACGTTCGAGCTAACGTTATATGAGGTTTTTAGATTCAAATATTTTAAAAACCAAAAAGAAAAATGTTGTTAAGGCACTTGATAATTACAAGTGATAATTGTGTAACTTAAGTTTCATTTATTTGTGTGTTTGTAATACTATGATGTGTCATATACAAAAATTACAATACAAAGACTTTCCGTGCAATAATTTGCTCTTTTCAAAATTTAAATAACCTCTGGATAATGTGTTCCCTAACAAACAAGATTTTTAGCGCATTTTATGTAAATTCAAAGTACCCTCTTTCTATCTTGTAAAATATAAATAACGTAAATGAACTAAGTCGAAGAGCTGGCACATTGCTAAGTTAATGACAACCTACAAAATTAGAGAAAAAACACGCCACAATGTCTTCGTTTCGAACCCAGAGCCGTTAGGGTATCCAGGTAACTCGTGTATTGTCATAAAACTATTGACATGTTAGGAAACTAACGAAACTAAAATACTAAAGTACGATCAAAATCTAAACACGATAACACTATCAGTAGACAGAACTGAATCCATTCCCCGAATACAACGAGGCCTCGATATTCATATGTGAAATGTGTCTTTGAAATTCGTAGCGCACATTTCGAGTGGTCATGAAATTAACGGTATATCGGTAGCTCTCGCGGACGAATCAAACGTCGCGTGAAGGGTCGCTTGACCCCGGAGCGGCGGAGCACTAGAGGTTGGGGCCGGGCGAGCCCGAGCCGTGTTTCGTGTTGTTATAACTTTTGAACGAACACCGATTTGGTTACGGAGATTTAAGCGTGTTGAGTATACTCAGGGTCGTGTGTTTAGGACTTTTATTGAAGTTAAAAGGTGTTAAGATGGTATACAAATGTATTTATATTTACCTAATGTGTGTTACAATTCTTTTCGTAATACGTGAATCGGACGGAAAAAATAAATCCTTGAATCCAGTTCCTGTTTAAATGCGTCCATTGAACGATTGTGAGACACAGTTAGTTCCGATGAAAAACCTTTTTATGTGAATAACCGTCAAACGTGTACATGATTTATTCCGCCTTTATTGGCACTCTGGTTTACCAACGTGGTACAGGTGTACCGCTATCTATCTATCAGCATTTGAAGGACGTAGACCTATGCTAATTTGCGCCACTCGATCTAGTCCTGAGGCTTATGAATCCAGCAGATACTCGCTGTCTTCTTTTCGTTAGGTCAGTTTAACATAGTCAATTGTCATTGCCGTATTGTCTTACCTTATCCCTGATCTCCTGGCGCATCTTCTCCCGCTCCTCCTCCATCTTGCGGTGCTTCTCCTTGCGCCGCTCCTCGGCCTCGCGGATGGCTTCCTGCCGTTCGCGTTCCGCTTCTTCTTCCTTCTCCTTATCATCGCTGTCATCACCGTCACCACCAACTGCCCCTGGAGCAAGAGAAAGAGATTTGTGAATTACGTGACATTTATGCACATATTTAAATCTATTCTAACACTTTTTTCGCTTTGACGTCTAAGAAGTTGCAATGAATTCAGCAAGTGGTAATTATATTGTAATACGCACATCAATTTTTAGAAATTAAAGGTTATAGCCGTTGTTAAATTCTTCGTTAATTTCTTACTCGCACTCTTAAGGATATTACTGCTTCTAGTATAACTTTTTTTTTAATATCATGAATACTGTTCAAACTAATCACACGTATTCTCGACACTAATTAATGAATAGTCCTAGGGTTGTCAACTTCAACCACAACGCCGGATACAACTATCCTCAAACAATTTGTACATCAAATATGAATCCAGCATTCTGTTCAGGACAAGCGTTAAACAGATGACGTTTAGGACACTAATGTATTACCCTCGTGCGCTTCCCTCGGAGTCTCTAGCCGCAAACGGACCGGACGGTTGTACGACGGATAATTGAATTAGGCAATTTCAGAGCTACACCGAGATTGCATTCAGGTCAAGTTAGGATTGCAACAGAATGCGCACCGCTGGATAATGGAGTGAAAGAGATCTGGAATTTATTACTTTTAGCAATTTAAAAAGATGATTTAAAATATAATTTGGTAATTTAAATATAAAAATAACATTTGGACACCATCAGATTCCAATTGGACAAAATTTCATGAAGATATTTATTTCGCTCTGACGCTATAAGTTTATGGCAAGTTTGAAAAAAAAATGAAAGAAAATACTTTCGTTAATCGTACATACATATATAGAGAGAAAGAGTGAAATAAGAGTTTTGTACTTAAACATTATTATAGCGTTAAAGAAAAGTGACAAATCAACTTCAAGGGGACCCGTTGGCTGGGATAACAAATATATATTTCTAAAGATCAATTACATCTCAACACCAAGGGTATTTTTCCTCTCTTAGAGATTGGCTACAGACAGACTACAGCAATCGCAAACCCGTTTCCTTTTCATTACCTCTCCATATAAACATAAAACGCAGATAACAAATCCTATCTGTGCTAATTGAACAACTTTAGTCCTGAACAAAGAAATGCAATCAGAAATTCAATCTGTGGTGAGAGACAGCGGCTCGCAGCGGCCCGCTACGTCACAACATGGCCGCCTTACGTCAATCTGAGCATTCACCGGCCACATGTGTTTCTTAGTGATTTCCATTTAAACCCCAGCGGCTGTACGGTAATGTAATCCGTTATCTGATTACATTCTTATTTAACTGGAATTGTTCCAATTTCAGTTTTAAAATTGTGCTCTCGTAATTGATAATACGGAGCGGTTGAGAAATTCTCGGGATGCTTCACTGTGTTGTATTTAGAAAAAGAGTACAATAATCTTATGATTTAGTTGACATGTCGTATTTATGTTTATTAGCAGTCTTAAATAATCTAGAAGTTATTTAAAAATGTCATCAATGAATTGCTATAATCTTTAACCTTCTGTTGCTTTCACTTTAGGGGATGCATTTCGAAAAAATCTCTAGTAATGTTTTCATGATTAGTTTAAGAGTAAATTCTTAGTTTCATGGTAATTAGACGTTCTCGTACATATAACGCAAGGAACAACTGTCCAAAATTTTATTGTTTTAGGTTCCAGGTTGCGTTTTGTCTCTAGTTATTTATTTTAGTGGCATTTTTATCTTGATTTGATTTATTTATTGATCAACTGTTGTATCGAGAATCGAATGAATTGATCAATTACGTTCGTTAGTGGCATATCATGAGCGGCCTCATACCCGGCCGGCAAGAATTTTGAGCTGTAGGTTTTTTCTAA
>DWPA01004849.1:0-12417 GCA_018251375.1 Calpodes ethlius | reverse complement strand
TCTATCTATCAGCCTTTAAGAAAGTCCACTGCTGGACATAGGCCTCCCCTAATTTTCGCCACTCAGACCCGTCCTAAGCCTTCTGAATCCAGCAAACACCCGCTGTCTTCTTAAGATCGTCAGTCCATCTGGTTGAGGGCCACATACAATCCTTTTCCGAGACATTAACACCATTCAAGGATCTATTTTCCCCCACGATAAATGGTCCTTTTTGACCATGTAGGGCATCCCATTAAAATTATTTTCACCAATAAAATCCTACGTGATCTTTGAGTGACATGGGCTATATTTATATATATTTTTTATATTATTTGTACTCGAGCAAATTCTGGGCGAGCCGAAAATTTTATCCGAAACTGGCGGTTCAAAAGTTTATCGACACATGACCCAGACCGAGGATTGTCCGTCATAGAGACCGATACTTGGCAACACTGTAGTTACTGTGACCCACATTATTGCCTCTGACCCTAAACGTTGTCAACATAGCGATATCGTGGAGTTGAAACGTTAACCGAGTGGCCTATGAATCATGGAGGATGGTGCGTACTCACTGAGTAGGTATCACCAAATTATATTTTATCATCTTTATAACAATTAATATTTTTTTTACCACTATATTAAAAATGAAAACCTTCATACTTCCTTTTTTGAGATGAATACAGGCATACGAGTCTGAGATTCGCTACAGTTAAAGTTTACACACATAAAAGTGCAAAAAGTTGAATTTTATACATAATGCGTTACATTTATTAAATAAAATAGAACAATAAAACATGTTAATATAAAATTAAACTTTAACAAATTGAACTACAGTCGTATTTCAACCGCAGAGCGAGTCACATATTATAATACGCAATAAGTAGTGTAGTTATAATAAGTAGAGTATCCTAATCGACCGGGTTAATTTACAAATGTCAGTTGTGACGTCATCAGCGGAATATACAGATACCGGTATTAAAAAACCGTCAAGTGCGTGTCGAGCTACGCTTTACGTAGAATTCCCTAATTGAAAGAAGATCGACTTCTTGATTGATGCAAGTGTAAAATTTAATAAAAAAACACGATACATTTTAATCTATTAATTGTTGATAAAATGACTTACACAATACGTTAGTTATCATATAAATATCCGAAAAGATTAAGGTCAAAAAATTAATACTTTTATGAACCAAAGTATGAACCTACCAGGAACGCATGCATGGGGACAGATAATTGAAACTTCTCTCTTCTCCACCTTATTACACCCAAACTTGGACCCCAACCATAATACGCCCATGATGAATAGAATAGTACTTATTAAAAAAGGACAAAAGAAATATTACCTACATTCACACGAAGACCTATCGAACACAAATTCCAAAGCACCATTCCCAAGACGATAATCCACTGAATTGGCAATGATTGATTGAACTTTGGCACCGAATCGCTGCCGGCCAAATGTATTGACCCGAGAATCGAGATATCACCACTACACCGAGTGAGTCATTGCCCCTTAGCCTCTTGCTTCCTGCACGCCAATTAAAACTGTACTTTATTCCGTGATATATCCCTGTGAAATATACTTTTGGCCGAAGTCTTTCGGTGCAAAGAGGTTTGACAAGTTCAACCGGTCTGTAACTTACAGACAGCAGTTTGCGGCACGATTCTGTTAAAAGCAATTAATCTAGAAATCGGTGAAGTTTTAAATAATTTAAAATTGTACAATTATACATTATGCTACGACTTATAACTCTATGGTATAAAAATGGTTTCTCAGCAATTTTTTACTAGCTTTCTTTCCTTTTAAGATAAATAAGTTAGGATTGTGGAATTTAGGACTGTAGGCGTGGAAACAATACTCATATTCTTAAAAAAAACGCACTCATATGTACTGTTATAATTAAATTGTACATCAAAGTCTAATCGTTGCCAAAAAATTTCAACCTACCGTCTTTTAAAAGTGGTATTTCAAAGAATTACTAATTAATTTCAATGTACCCGTTACTTCCTACAGCAATATTAATGAGTTCTTCTAATCCACGCAATATTCCGGTCTTTACTTTAATCTTTAAATTCGAGCAAGAACGATGAAGTAAAAAGTACGTAAACCTCTTTTGTTTTAATATACCTACCTACCGGCTGGCCAAGCGGCCGGGGACTGACCTTCAATCGTCTGATCTTCAAATGTGCTGGGAATTATGCAGCAAAAAATTCTTTGTTGTCTGTCAAAGTGCGTTCCGAGAAGTGTTCAAGCAACTAGAGAATGCGATCTTGAGATTAGGACGATAAGTCAAAAGGTTAGGTTATTTAAAATTATTTCTAAATGCTCCAATGCCTAGCATTGAAACATTTCTCAAACAACGATGATAAAAAAATGACCAAATTGTATATCCATAACTGCGTCCATACACATGAACATACCACAAAAAGCGTTACTATTAAGAATATTAAGGATTTATCATTAAGACATGGTTCTTCAAGTAGAACGATGTATTTTTTGTTTCTGGTTCTCCAAGGCTTTTAGTGGCAACTTCAACATATGTTCTTCAAGTAAGACCAAGGTCCTCACTGAGGATGTTTATGAGTTATTCATTACTCTTACTGGCAACTTTAACACTTGTCCTTTAAGTAGGACTAAAATCCTATTTAAGGATATTTTTAGTTTTTCAAGGCGTAGTCATCTTAAACAGAATAAACTAAATCCATACGAAATCATTCATCGTTCATAGACTAACATTTTACTTATCGTTCTTCATACAAGCAGTACTACAGTTTATAACATCATCACCGGTAGAATAACTCGTAGTTAATAACCTTCTACAAGACGGATTAACTACAAATACTTAAGAATGAACCATGGAAATCAATAATGCTACTACAGAGCGCAGCAATGTTTACAACTCTTTGTTTCCTGTAATATTTATGACTAATGCAACTGCGTATATCGCGTTATCGCATTCACTTACAACACAAATTCAATTAATACACTACTCGCTATGATTTATGATGATCATAAAATCGTTATTTAATAGGCAAGAAGTGTTTTACAAAAATTTAATTTGTAAAGTTATTACCGCACATTAAGTTATTATTAGTCTACTTTGCGACCATCCGCAATTAAAATGCGCAAATATATATTATAAACTTTTGCGTAAATTACTACTAGCTTAGAGTTATATGACAGAGTTAAGTTGGCGCTCTATGCTGAACGTTGTATGATATTAATATAATATCTAGCTATGGATGACTCTTACTGCAAGCTAAGAACGAATAAGCCCCACTAGACAAAGGCCCTTCGATGTTCGCAAGCACAAGATAAAATAATGACTTTTCCATCATCATTATCAATTTCTTATTGTTATGGCTCCCAAAACAATACACAAGAGTGTCCATAAACAAAGCAGTAGAAAAGCATGACCAACTTTAATCTCATGGCTTGGGTCCTTACAATCGATACTTCACTGAATTGGCTAGACATGAGTAAGCTCATGCCACAAGGTTTAAGTCTAGACACTAAAATGTGTTTTAAGTTTGTAGCAAAGGGTGATGAACCATGTGAAGTACGTTACGGTAAGATCGATACGTCATTAATCTTTTTGACAGATGACAGAGAATTTTTCTGATCGACATAACCTTTTTGGAGTACTAGATATTTTCTCTTTCCCATTATTAGCCCGTCTGTCAAATAAATCAAGCCAACTTCTACAGGGTATAGTAACAAACAAAAATTTTTTTTTTAATTAAAATTGACTACAAATAAGACGGACGAGATTAAGAGACAATTAATGGTAAGTAAAGAAAATGGTTTCCCAAAAACAAGTGATTACTCATGGAAAGCAGCCACTCTAAAAACCTTACTTACATGAGACTTGAACGTAGGACTAAGGTGGATGAAATGATCTTAGTAGTGATTTCTTACTTTAAATTTGGATTTATTAATCTGGAATACCTCTGTCAAACAAATATATTTACATATAACATGAAACTATAAACAAGAAGCTATGGGTATCATATACATGATTTATTCTATGAAAACAAATTCATTTTAATTAAAAATAATTTCTCAAGCATTACATAAATTAAAAAAAATATTATGAATCTTGCTACCAAGGTCCCATTTCGCTGACGGTCAAAGCGTCCAAGGACGTCGTTTTAGGAATATTTGAAGCCTTCATTACTACAAACGTTAATGTACGGAAAAAGAAGTAGTCGAATTTTAATTTATGCGAATGGAAGGTACAAAGATATCTTCGACAAAGCTCGCCATGAATAAGTAATGAAACGAAGCCGAAAGGGCTTACAATTACCGTCAAACAATAACTGTAATGTTATGTAGTCTGTATTAACAACGATTTCAAGACCAAAATATTGCTATGAAAAAAAGTAACAGTAGAATCAATACTGCTAACTGATAAGTCATAATGTAATGACGTAGAGGGTAAGCCAGCTCATCTCAATCTTAACCGATCCAGAACATTTTATTTTAACTAGCTGACAAATGAGCAAGAGCCATTTGAATATGGGAAGTGTCTGTCTACCATGGATACCAGTAACAGCAAAGGAATCACCGCTGCAATATCGACTAAGAAGGACGAGAGAAGACTATATAATTTCAGACAAAGCCCTACTACCAAATAAATCAGTAGTTGTGATAAACAGTTGGAATATGGAGGATATTCTCTGTTTTATAAAAATCTGTACTGCAAGGAATAGAATTAGCAGTCCATATAAATTATTATCGTTATATAGCTCTTACTGGGGGGCTTCAAGCGACATATATCTCTCTTGACATACGGTTTACCCAGTTTTAACTACAAGTCTCTCTATCAGAGCTGTAGCTAGAATCGAATTTGAAGTAGGGCAGCTGTGGTTACAGGTAGCACGGACTCCTAAATCGATCACCTAAAGTGATATACATTCAATAGCTTTTAATTATAATAATTTATCTTAGTTTTTGATATTTTTAAGGTAGGGCATTGCCCCACAATGCTCCTCGTTTGTTACGGCCCTGCTCTACCAACCCAGAACCTAAGCAATAGTGAAGATAGTTTCATATTTAACTCTTGTAAGTGACAGACATTCACGACTTGATTTGTAAGCCAAACCATGTAGCTCATGGTCAGGTCGGTATGAACATCGTAGACCATGTCACTGTGACCACGATTTATGCAACTGGGTTGAAATGTCAGCACGAAATACGACATATTTCCATTACTTAGACCTTTCCTTACATTCATTTGGATCACTTTCTCTCTTCTTTAAGGCTTAACAATGTTCTAAAGCTCTTCAAGTTACTAAATTGTAGGAGTATGCTAATGCAAAAAGTCTTCTATTATCACCCTAAAGGTCTTTTGCGTCCATTATCAAAAAGACTGACTTAAATACTGTATGCAAAATGATATTAGCAATACTTTGCTATTTGCGAGAATGTGTGTCTATATTAAATCGTGGTTCAGATCATCGATACTAGCTTATTTGCAGATCTCGACTTTCTTTTTGGCCGGTACGGATCGGTCATGTCTTTGGTCTTGCAAATGTCAGATACATGTCATGTCTCCGTCTGTTCGATCATTTTGTTTGCTCATTCGTTATGCTATTTATATCTGACGTAGTTAGACAGGCGTTTTAAAAGCACCTTAAAACTAATTGAATCATCATGACATTTATATAAGGCATCCGCCAAATTTCATCTTTCTTCATGTAACTGCCGTTTTTAATCATCTATCTTTTCATAATCTCTGGAGAAGTTAATAGCTAGAGTTCCACAACGAATACTATAATTTTGTAATTTTTTAACCGTTGCTAGGCAACTAACTAGATAAAAATAATAATATTAAGAACGACCGTCAGATTGCCAAGATACATAAATAAAATGAATATTCCGTGGCGTTTGATTCTTATTAAAATTCTTATTATACACGAGGGATTGCATTAAAACTTATCTTGATAAGTAAAACAGACAGCGAGTTCCAACTGTGAAGCGAAAATTTTGTATTCACTTCGAACGAATGAAGTTAGGAAGTCATATTCGAGATAGGTATTACGTAACTGCACCCACCCTCGGGTGCTCGGGGGCAACAATATGACGCTATCGCTACTACAAAGAAACTCCATTTCACAAAAAAACTATGGCAAGTTCTGTATTTTAAAAATAAAGCTTTGTATGAAAGGACAGTTTGAGCGAGGCATATATTCAATAAGTATGAACTATGACGTCAAAGTACGGATGTATCTTTGTTGCAAAAAGTGAACAACGAGTTACATTATTACTGTTACTTCGATTGGAATTCTCTTTGACCTCATTATGATTCAAACGAAAGCAAAAGCTTATATATTATTACGGAAATAATTGCTGTATGGTAACGGGTTACTCACCCATTAGCACTAAAATGGTACTTACTACATCTATATTTGGCATCCATTCTAATATTATAAATCGGAAATTTATTTGCGTCTTTCTTTCAGGGTGCAATGGTACGCCATTAATAATTTTATTTTATGAAGATAGTTGGGACGCTGGAGTGACATAGGCTTCCTTTTATCGCGATAAAACATCTCATTTCTAAGGGAAGACTCATTATGTTACGTATTTGAAACACTCCACAATAAAAAAATTACATGTAATACGCCACGTTATTGGTCAGTGACATGTGCTATATTTATTTTTTTATAATTTAGTTGTGAAATAGTTTAATAAATTGCTCGCGTCATTAATCCCGCCCTCCAATAAAAGACTACAGAGTTTCACTAAGTCTCTTGCTATCCTGCTAGTGTGCTGGCTGTGTTAGCTTTCAAACGAACAATCCTGTTCTGGCTGAGAACTTGAAAGACTGTACTTTTGTTTTCTTTCTTTATCGACAATGCATCAATGGTACCTATAGTATTTCTGGTATACATGAGGAGTGGTAACCACTTATCATCAGCTCTTTATCGAGTATTTTCACAAAGAAAATCAAATAGTGACCCAGATTGTATACACACTAATATTTTGAACCCAAATCATATACATTTAAAATTCAAAGCCAAAACGAACCTGCCAAACGAAGACGAGCAGAAAAAGTTGAAGTGCCAAACGACAAACTTTAAAGAGCCAAATTACGAACTCAGAGTGCAATATCCGAGTGTTTATTGTTATCGTCCACACGTAACGCACTGCCCATCGATTACAGTCGCAATATTTCGTGTATGTTTAATTTGGCACCCACAGAATAGATAATAAAACAAAACACGAAACCATGCGACGTAGATCGATCGTTGCGTTCGCGCTCCGCTGCGCCCGCGCACCATACTTAGTGCAGTTTAATAGGCGACCCAATGCGGGCGGATTTGCTTAATAACTTCAACCCCAACTGAACGGTCCGTGTGTAATTTAATTTCAAATGAATCCTACATAATTTGGCTAAGATAATTTGATGGCATACTTAAGATTGAAAATCGAATGGAATTTTTTCTCCGCGTAAATCTCTGGGCGCGCCATAATTAGGCACTAAAATTAAAAATGTGAAATCATTGATTTCACGGTTCTGTAGTCCAGTTTGTTTCAGGTGCAATTGAACATTCATTGATTTGCCTAGTTAAATAATGGATCTAATTGTGGGATATCCACATTGTGTGATGTCTTATTTGTGCAAAGATGTAATCTTATTGATTATTTATGATCATGACTACGTATTCCAAAATCATACATTTTACTTCACTAAATATTTTCGAATAAGCTAAAATCTCAAATAAAGCAATCATGAATAAGAATAGCTTAGCCTGAAAATTTGTCCAATATGTCAATTCCAGTTTCCAGAGCGTTGACAAGGCTGAAGTAAGAGACCATTATTTGAAAATTCAATTTTATCCCGAACAAATTGTAGTTCTCGGATATATACGTCCCTGACCCAACTCGCACTGGAACTTTTATTACGATCCCCGTGTTCTGCTATCGATGCATTTCAATTAACCACGAACAAAAACTAGTACAAAACAAGTTGGCGCTGATTTGCGAAACGAGTTGTTCGCGAAACAATGAGATTTGTGTAGACAGATCAGATTGAATCGTATCCGAGTCTTGCTTAACGCTCACCTGGCGTTCATTGTCCATAAATATGTCTACGATGTAGGCTTTGCTTTACGAGTGCCCGTGGGTTTGATAGATGCAGAAAATATTATACTATTAAGCTACAAATTCAAATTGTAATCGGTTTCACGAAAACGACCTTTGTGATCTAGTTTTAATTTGCTTAGCTTGATATCAGTTGTGTTATCCACTTCACTTGCTGTATTACAAAAAAATAACCAGGATCATACTAGAATTAATCATCATTATCAAAACCCATACCTATACTACTGCTGAACTCCACCACTCTGGCCAAGTGTGGATTGGCAAACTTCACACACCTTTGAGAACGTTAACCAAGAACGTTGTCCAAGTTTACTCACGATGTTTTCCGTCAGAAGCAAGTGATAAATAACGTGTAATAAGTACATATTTTGAAAATTAGAGATGCGTTCAGAAGTTGAACTTAGACATCATGTTTATTGGATTGACGTTAAGACACTAATCTACCACTGCTACTCAGAGTCAGAACCAGTGCCTATAAACGCAGCTAAGTCCTCTTCGAAATATACAAGTAGACTTGAGCCAAATACGATTTAAAACATTCACTAACGATAAGTACAGTTCACACTATCTACGAGTACATCTACTAGAATAAACATTTTCAGTAAAACAGTGATGAACTAGAAAAATGCACTAATTCAACTCACGTTTCAATTCAGTCCATTCAATTTCAATGTCGGGCTGTGGTTTGTTACAAGTGCTACAACTCCCACTGCAGTGCACGATTTTGCCCGCTTCTTCATTGCACACTACAACGATATCTTATACATGTACTTGTACACGGAAACTTATTTATGTGTGTGCGAGTTGCGTGGAGCTTAAAGACACTGACACAATAGTAAACGTTAGTGTTAAATACATGTTTAAAACATTTGTAACTGTAGCATGAATAAATTATAAAGCTGCGTCGTTCATTTGCAGCTTTTCTTGTGTAGAATGATTAGTGCCAAAAATGGTCAGATATATCAGCTAAAAATCGGGACTCAACATGTCCAACTATGTCACCTCCATGTGTGATGCTCGATAACCGCGATGATGGAATATGGGATATGGAAATTAATCTATGAACATTCCAAAAATTCTATTTACTCATAATCCTTAAGTTAATTGTCCAGTAACTGGTAGAGTTACAAAATTACACTGTTAGATGTTATTACTCACTTATCTAGAGATCGTTGATAGATAGATTATTAAGAAAGCTCACTACAAAACTAGGTCCCTATATAATATTACTCAAGAAAACCAGGACTCCTACGATTACTTTATAAATCGAATAATTGTTAAATAGTGACTAATATACGTAAGTACTCGAGCAATCCATAACAATTACAATGTCTACACAGATAAGATAAATGTAGTTCAATGAATGGAATTGTGTAATCTGTTCTTTACGACTAAAATAGTTATAGTCTGTATCACACTACTCAGAAATGGTTGAAACGCATATGAAGTGATAGCATTATTGCATACATGACTTTATTTTATTGACTGATTTCTTTCTTATCTCAATAGTCAGAAAATGACCTTACGTGGTCAGTGTCGTTTACGGACATGAGAATTCATTTGTAAAACGTATATAACTGATGTCACTCAGTAATAACATGAGGTTCTAAATACAAAATTTACCTCTATAATGAAGGTATACAAATACGTAACCTACTGAATTTTCTTAAAGGAATGAGATGTTTATCACCGTTAAAGGTTGCCCATGTCACTCCCTAGCCTCCCAACTAACTAGACAGGACTCAAGGAGAAATAATGAATCGTCATTTTTGAAATTTCAGCAATACATTAGTTTTTATAATTCAAGTGTTTTTTTTTTTAACATAACATACAAAACAGTTCTATATTAATAAGATAAAATGAAAGTTTATTTAAATATAACACTGTAGCTCGTCAAAAGTACCAAACAAAACAAAAATATGTAAAAAAAACGTGCCACAAACAGGTGTAAGAGGGATGTAATCGTAGACTTATAAAACTTAGACAGCTAGTTTTTAAACATCATGTTGACCTAAAGTGAGGCATAAAAATATGTATGTATGGTGTATTTACAATAGCCGTCATGCAGACAAGTAACATTTTCTTTTTGCCCAGGTAACTTTAACGGCTTTTTAAATGGTTACAGATTACTTATTTATTTAAGCTTTATTGACAAAAATAAAAAGCTTTACGGTACAAATGGCGAGCTTAATACTCAAAGCATTCTCTACCAGCTAACCATTAGACTAAAATGAAATGCACGAAAGGAAAATTACGTACGACTAATACGATTATATGTGTTACTCTTCTAATGATGTAATTGTTTTGTCTTGACCTATTTATATATATGATAATATTTTATCCTGCAGTATAAGCGAGACAGAGGCAGCAAATAACACAAACATCACGTATATTAGTATCTTGGCACATTACTTTATAGAACATTCATATAAATTACTACATAATCGTACAAGGCGATTTTAATGTATAATGCTACTCTTCGATTCAGTGTATATAAATAAAAATGTATAATTTGGGGTATAGGATGTCCAAATGAAATACCACTAAGACAATTATAAGTTAGGATATACTCAAGGAATAACGCACTGGCAGCTTCAAAACGAGCAGTCCTATTAAATAAGACTATCACAAAACAAAGACCTTATTACTACTTTTACGTAAAAAGGTTTTCAATTAAATACATGATAAAGTTTAAAAGGGTCGTTATTGATAAAATAAATTAAGGAATTAAAGTTCGCCCTTTGTAAGCCTAATTTTAGGATATTACAATTAGCGTTTCCATTCCAAGGTCTGCTGGAAGAGATTTTTTATATAAACAAGCAGCATCGATGTACAACATTTATTGTATGTATATTATTTCTCATATAAAATATTTTTACATTAATTATTAAACAAAAAAATAAAGATAAAAAAAACCAATGAGAATCCTATTAACTACTATTATATGGATGTCACTCCATGACAAGGCTTTCATTTAACTGCAGCGCTGACAACCTTAATGTTTCATTTGATAAAATCGTGTTATGTTTTTTTTTGTTTAAACAATTCATTAATTAACTCGATAAAGCCATACACCAGTTACGAGCTTATCTCATATTATTACATAATCCATTTGCATGAATACTGAAATTAACTTCAGCAACGTACGTCAGATTTTAAGCTCAATTCATCGTAGACTGAGCACATTTTTATTACCCACAATATATATTTTGAGAGATAAACATGCTTTAGCCCAACCATGATCCATTGCAAAATATCATGAGTATAACGTACCCTATCATAATAAAAACTTACATTTCTAAGTCTTTTTTTAACTTTATCAATATATTAATTCGAAAGAAGCCTAGAATTAAATCTGTTAAAGAAGAAAATTAATCGTCAAAAAAATATATAAACATTTTACGATTCAGAAAACGGTAACCAAACTTGAAAAATGTCTACCAACAAAACAA
The DNA here is from genome assembly GCA_018251375.1 of Calpodes ethlius. Taxonomy (NCBI): domain Eukaryota; kingdom Metazoa; phylum Arthropoda; class Insecta; order Lepidoptera; family Hesperiidae; genus Calpodes; species Calpodes ethlius. Next base: position 876 of record DWPA01004849.1, on the reverse strand, counting down.
ACAAAATTAATTCTGCATTTGACATTAGCGTCTGTCTAATTACTCCACAAACTTACTGCATGGGACTAAAAAACAGATAACCCCCGTTTTCACAAATAATACTATGAGGTTTCACAGTGAAACAGAAAGAGAAAGTCGATTGTTATACCCATCTTTGTCTTGGAAATTGTTTACGAAACTAAGGAGACGTAGATGAGAATACAAACAATCGATCTTTTATTTCCAATTTACTGTGAGGCCTCAAAGTATTGCTTGTGCATAGGGAGGTAAGCATACAAAGCACGTGAGAGGTCCCGGCTTAGTAATACATTCGTACCAAGACATTACTTACGCACACAAACGTCAATTAATTACATGTACGAGTTCACCAGTACACATTACACGTAACAATTCACAATATACAATGACATCGCGTGAAGGAGTAATGTGTCTACAATTACAGGTGAACTCGGCTTACGTACCGTGATTCATTACAAATTCATTTAGAACTTTGTAACGATGTTTAATACCTCGTTCGATAGTCCTTGGTTGCCCTCTGTTCGCTACTATAACACCGCTAGGGTAAATAACAAATAGCAACTGTAGTTATACATTCGAAGATATTTTTTTTTTATAAGCCTGTACATCTATACATAGAAATAAAACTGGAGTGTCTGTTTATAATATTGAAATACGCATTTTACTACATGCATATGAAAACACATAAGGTACATACACCAATTTTTTTTAATTTTTTGTCTGTCTGTCTGTTTGTTCTGGCAAATTTCTGAACCGGCTGGACCTATTTTGACGGGACATTTATTGACAGGTAGCTTATGTATAAGGAGTAACTAAGGCCACTGAAACAAAATAAAGTAAAACACTTTTTGTTAAATC
>DWPA01004848.1:0-12418 GCA_018251375.1 Calpodes ethlius | reverse complement strand
AAAAATAACATGTTGACAGTGCGTGCTACAGTACCAAGGAACCCTCGAAAGTGCGAGTCAGCATCTTCCGGCCCTGATTGTGCATAGTCCATTTCAAGTTAGGGTTATAACAGTACCTACTAACAGACATTGCAAGTTAACTAAAACCTCTAAAACATGTTATGGAGACTCATAATGGAATAAGAAAATAGAGTGAAAAATTAGGAAAACATTTTATTGTCAACCATCATTAAAAAGAACAAGTATTTAAAATATTAAAACCAAAGACGTATAATAACATTTCATTTTCAATTTATTCGTGCTTCTATCAGATGCCAAATGTATCTTCTCACAAAATGAGATATCAGTAACATCTAGTACATCACGTTACGGGTTATGAAAAAAGAAGGAACATAGGATCTACCTTTGACGTGCTCAGTCAGAGCAAGTCAAATTATTTATGGATCAAGAGAGTGGTAGCTAGGCAGGTTTCGCGGGATAAAACACTACCACTATGTACGGAAGGGCAGGGGGAATGGGAAGGGATGTATTCAGCAAAGCTATAAAAGTTCTCATCTATTATGCTTTGCCTCCTCTGGGCCAAAAAATCTCATTACGCCCATGTTTAGGGACATCCAGCTTAAAAACAAAATTGACTATAAGTCACACAGCGGTAAATGGTTATGTGTGTTATTACATTTCACAATTTCATCCTCAATAGTGTACACTACGGCCTTACACCCCTTCTGATGGTGAGTGGCGCAGTACCACCGCGTCTTCTCCCCATAGTCGAGGTGACGCCAGAACTTGTAGCCGCTTACCATAAGCAGCTTAGCCCCACGGGTCGAAATTTTGTAATATGGATCTGAAAATTTATCAGACGTCTGTTTATTAAAATTATCGTGTTTTGATCTCTAATTAAAACTTCCGAGGGATGACATCATAAAAATATTTATTTATTACCTGCCCTGATAAGTTTTTACACAAACAGTATGTTTATTATTACCGCAATACGAGTACGTTTCTTTTGTAGCGGTGACGTGAACTAAGACATCAGTATTATCCAAGACCCGATAACAAACCTTTCATTTAACATTGGGTCACTTTGGATAATCGAGTCATTGACTATGAGTTAATTGTGGATTACCACTCACATTGTGAGAAGAGTCAAGCCCAGCAGTGGGACAGTTGTTGATTGTGATGAAGATGAAGATTGTTAATTTGAATACACGCACGTAAAATCACGTGGCACTACTCTTTTATGGATTACGATCATAAAAGAAATATATTATTTCTATAATTACTTATTTCGGAAACCACATATTGCTTCCCTGGAAGACAAATCAGATGTGTTTATGGTAAGTGACTTTGCCCTAACAGTATACAATAAGAATATTGGTGTTACCGCTTTCTGTTCTAGTAGGGGGATATTTGATTTTTCTAGTTTGCCGGAGGGGGGGGGGGACGGATGATAAACAAGAACTTTAATGGACAAAATTAGGTATGTGCTGCAAGGTTTATAGATCCCACTAGATGGAAAGGAGTGCAGCTAACTACACCCCATCCATACGCCACTGAATTAAAAATATCAAATCAAATTTAAAACCAATTGGTTTTATTACCCACATAAAACTATATTTTTCTGTAAATCACAAACAATTAGTGATAATATTATAAGCATTAAAAATCAATACTACAATCTTACAAAATAGTATATAATTTTAGATTGTACAATTCTACAATGAAAAATGCGTATTACTAAGTTATTGAGGATACGGAACTGGCGGATGGTTGTGACTGTTTATATACTTGATAACATCATCTTCGACGGTGTACACGGCAGCCTTGCAGTTCTTGTGTCGACAGAACCATCTGGTCCTCAAACCCACGTTGTAGTGACGCCCGTACTTGTACCCGTCCACTACAAGCTGCCTTGCCCCACGGTTTGTCGTTATATAGTATGTTCCTAAAAACAGACGCGTCTTAGTGAAATAAAAGGTCTGGATTACGTACAGACTACGTACCGATTTTCTGATCGAATATATCACAGTTATTTAAAACAATGACACGTGTACACTGTACATATTCTAAAAGATATAGCTTCAGCCATTTTTGAAAAAAGTTTGGTTACGATTCGTTAATTCGTCAATAGCAATTCATCAATTTGTATGAGCTTCGTTTTATTTGTCCTAAATATCGGCACGAACTTTCCTGACAGTACAATATAATGAGATTTACCGATTTTATATTCAATGATATGACGCAGCTTTATAATTCACATGGTAACGTATTGCGGATTTAAAATATAAATAAATCATAAAACAACATTTTCTGTCGCAACACCTCTAGTTCATGTTATGAGCATCTTAGTTAAATATTAAAATATTATTTTGGAACAATTAGGAACAAAATATAACAACTTAAGCCTTGTATGCACTTAGGGATATAAGTCCGACGACATGTGTTGTTCAACATGTCGAGCAAGTAAACGACATGTGTCGCGGGTATTGTCTGAGTCTCAGAGGAGGCTAGATTCTGCCCTCAAAATGTATAGTCTAATATTAATATGTAAAAAAGCTATTAAATTGAAAAAAATATTTAGCAACAATTGTATCTACATTTGGGGAATTAAAAAATAAAACAGCAGATAAAATGTCAAAAAACTTCTCATCACAAATTTGAAATGAAATGAAAAACTTTATTTTCAGCAATTTACATTAAAACTTCAAAAACAATACCTACAATAGTCATATCACACCTTTTGTCTACCAATGACCCATTTTCCCGAATGACCATTTTCAGAAATCGACCACTACGTTGTCAGAAAGGTATTGGCGGATGGTCATGCATATTGTTAGTGACCACGATTGCATCCTCGACAGTGTAGATGACTGCTTTACAGCCTTTGGTGTGGTGGGTGCCGCAGAACCATCGAATTTTCCCACCATTGTCGCGATGTCGGCAAAACTTATATCCATCCATAATCAATAATTTCGTCCCACGTTTAGAGGTTACGTAATATGGACCTGAAATGTACAAAAAATACACGTTACTAAGTATATACACACTCGTTTTGCAGTGGAAATACGACTTTAATTATATGTCAAAAGATCATTTTTCATTGACATTTTTAACAATAAGAAATGTATTTGTACATCAATCTAAAGGATGCTAGTCCTTTCAGCGTCCACTGTTGGACATAGGCTTTCCTTAATTGGCGCCATCCCGATCGGTCCTGGGCCTTCTGAATCCAGCGGTTTCCCATCATCTTCTTTGCACCTGGTATCTTATACTCCTTTCCCCGCGACGCGGCCGCCATTTTAGACTTTGTACTACCAATATATTTAATTTAAATTTATACGTCTTAAATCCTTGTGTTATGGAAGATTTGTACCTTGTATTTTAATTGAACTCAACTATAGTTACCTTTCTGAAGTACTTAATTTTGCTTGTACTGTTTCAAAAATATGCTTTTTAACAGAGGAGAAAAAGCAATGAATGTAACTACCTTTAAAACTTCGCTGTTTTAGAAATATTTTGGGGGATTTAATTTAAATAAAACCAAGAACTACTTGAATGAATCAAGGGTACACAGAGAGTTTGATCGCAAAGACAAAGGAAATTAAAAATCGTTGAAATAAATTAAATTTCTCTGTCTGAATTATTCACAGCAAGTACTTAACAAAATCTTATAATTTGTATTTTAAACTATCTGTGAGTGTATAATAAAATCTTAAAACCATACAAATATTATAAATTAATAGGAGGATGAGGAATGTCATAGGCTATTTTTTAATCATCTGTGGGCAGATCCATTACGATGCATACTTCATACAAATTAGTGTTTAATAAGAAAGCGTGGCCTACCGATCAATAATAGGCAGTTATCGACAACCTTTTTATTGCTGATATTATTTTCACATTGGTGAAACCGTCAGTAACATCTAGTATGATAATAAAACTAAAATAGTTCTACATAAAATTGTTTATTCATGTTTGCTATTTAATTAAATATATCGAGAAAAAAATTGAGTTAATACGAAAATACTCACACAGAGTCGTTGGTCAAAACGGACCAGTCGGAAAACGGACCGCGGTCCCTTTTTTGCCCGTTAATTTAATTTAATATTTTTCTTTGGACTAAAGGGACCACTTACAAGTAGATATAGAAATTCTATGGTTTGCAGGCAATACCGTCCGTTTTCCGACTGGTCCCTTTTGACCAACGACTCCACAATGCAAACATATTTTGAAAATTAAAGTTTAAATAACATAGTGTTGTAACATGGATATCGTCGATATCGATGGTAAAATATGTGCCGCAATATATGTCAATAATAGTTATATATTAAACATAGAAATTAAAACTATCCGTCAAAACAGAATTTCATAAATGCTAAGGTCTAATCAATTCATAAATTTTTAATTGATCAGTGTTGTAAAAAACAGAGATTAAAAATATTTTCTGAATGATTATTCAGAGCTAAGATTCCAATCTATAAATTTAAAAAGTAGATAATTAATTTGACAATGTTTCAAGTCATCGTTAATTATTAAGGCGGAGGTCTCCGGTTTTTTTTTGTTTTACGTAATATAAGTCAGTGCTTGACTACTATCCCACCTGATGGTAAGTGGCGATGTAGTCTATGATGTTGTGCGCATTAAGCATAAAGAGCCTATTTATGTATGTATTTGTTGTATGGTGAATCTGACTTGATCAGTGTTTACTTCTGGTCCTTAATGTATATCTGTTTAATATTATCAACCATTTTCTAGTTGTTGAAGATCTTTATTGATGATTTAAATACCAATTTAAATTTAAAATCAATAGTATTTTCAAGCTATTCCATTATAGTCGATCAAGTCACAACTATGAGACCTTTCATTTCGCGACACGCGTTTCGCAGGTTTGTTATTCTGTTTTCAGAAGCAATTCGCGTGTGAGATTGTTTCTCATCTAATCAAACCATCCACATACATGTAGTTGAAAATTGTTTCTGCGCTTCAATTTATCGAAGTAAATATTCAATTATAGAATCTGATTGTTTCATACAGTCGTATTAATTTAATTTGCATTGAGATTTACAACAGGTTGGTAGTAATTAATGTCGTCTGTTTACACGACACCGGTTGGTTATTGTTTGACGGCTCGCATTATAATGTCTCATTGAAGATGGAATTAATTTGAGCCGGATTTGGGTTTAAGTAAATATAATATGTACGATGTGGTGAGAGCTATATTTGTGGTATATATATGAACCTCTTGTTTCAGTAATTGTTATTTGATATGAATCAGTTCAAAGGAAATTGTAGGCTCTTATAAGTTATTTGTATCTATAGATCGGCTCTTTGCTGAACAAGTGTTCTTACATAGTATTACTTGAAGATAGTAATAGCTTGTTGTAATATTCTCTGGCATACACGTATTGTATGACACTGATATATTTAACAGAATATCTTTTTACTTCATATGCTGTTATATTTATTTTCTTAAACACTACGACCCTTGTGCAAAAACAAAGTGTACACCGCCTTAAATTTGTATAGATATGTCGGAGTAGTTGCAAATATTCATTTAATTTTAATTAGATTTATTATTTATTTCACTTGCAACCCCAAACTATTATGTTTTTTTTATTTAAAAGTTGTCAGTTAAGAAAATGGGGAAAATATTATAAGACGTATATTTTAATTAAGAATTATAAAAAGCTATTAAAGATTTCGGCATTAAGCAAACTATTATTTGGCTCAATAAATCCTATCCTACAGATATATATAACTTTCATATATGCCATAAGCCCCATTCCAGTCATCCCTCATCAATTTTATAGTGTTACTATGATTTCTTTTTTAAACTATTTTATAATACCAGTATGGCACTTGAATGGCTCACCTTGTTCTTCAATAAAACACCTAATTATAACGATAACATACTTATGCCCTCGCAGTATTATTCCCTGTGTCGCGGGCGGCATGGGCAACACAAATAATACGTCACTAACACCCGTGACCCGAGAACAAATACATATTTACCTGTCATATAAATATCTGCCCCAGTACGAAATCGAACCCAGTACCCCTCGCTTCGCAGGCAGGGTAACTACCGACTTGTTATTTTAATTACATTTTATAATAATCTTTTGTTGAAAATTGGCATCAATTAGCGAATTGTCACTGAGGATTGTAATATATTTAGACATATAGGTACCGACAAGATTAATTTAATTATACCAATATAGTACAATCACTTTCAGAATAACATATTTTTCATGATATCGTTTTAACTTTTACCAGCAAAGAGACTGTAAAGAGGAATTTAAATTAGGCATAGAAGGGTCAACATCCCATTTGTGCACGTGTCCATGATTCTTTAGTGTTCTTAAACAAGCGGGTTGGAAATTGACTAAAATTCAAGTGTCCTTAGCGCTAAAATGTTTAAAAATATCTGGCTTTTTGTTAACGACAAAAAAATGTTGATCAAAGGTGTTTTATTATCTGAAACTCATTCCCGGTGGCATGGCAAGCTCTGTGTAGTGTAACGTTACGTACTTCTTAGTTGATCAACAATTATTCAATAACTCGTTAAGCCTAACCAAGTGTAAGAGTTTTTCATATGAATTAGTAATACCTACTAATAATAATGAATTAGTCAAAAATAATCTATTTCACATTTTCAAAACTAAGCTGTCCGTGGGTAAGGGAGAGTGGGTCACATGATTCTAAAAAAAAATTGTGATTTGAAATTCAATATTTTACAAACCAATTTGTAAATCAAAAAATGTCTTAACCCACTTACAATAATCTCGAGAACAAGGGAATGAAAAATATACATATATACGCATCCAGTTCATATTACAGACGTAAAATGATAAACAGCTTGGGTGAAACTGTAAGGATCTCGTTTAGAGAACGGAAGCCTAAAAATGAGCCAAGTTAAAGTCTAGCTGACTGTTTCAATTACGGTTCAAGTTACCTATTACGGTTCAAGAGTTAATAGGGCTTGCTTGGCACTCCTGGGTTTATTGTCAGATTTTCACTTCTCCTAATATAAGTATCTAAACAGAAAACTAAATGGAATTAAATATTTTTTACAATAAAAATACTAAACGTCGCTCCAGGGAGTTTTAGCTTTGTAGTTTTACAGGGCCTCAGGGAAATTATTTACAAAAAAAAGTAAGAATAAGTGTGACATTTTTTCAAGTTCGTTGATTACCACTTGGGAGTTATTGGAAAACATTTTAGTAACATCTAGCCAAAAATGAGAAAATATATTTGATTATGGTGAAATTGTTTGTTAATAACGAAATCTTTGGTAAGGAATTGAAATGTTATAAGGTACCTAACTGTTATTTTCGTAATGGAAATCTTTTGTATTGTGTTTCAATGAATTTCGATCACTGGATATCCCATCTGTCAATCAGTCCTTAGAGATCTAAAGTGCCAATTTGCTAATTGGAGGCAATGTTCGACCCTGAGCTTTCTGAATACTTTCACGCAAGAATTGTACCTACTGGTCTTATATGAATATTCACGTTATTTGAGATTAGATTAGGTAGCGAAGTTGTATATCATCTTCTTAAAAAGAGGAGAAGTATATATGTTCATGTTAAAAGAAAAAAATTTTTACTGACATATCTAATAAGTACTCATACTGACAAGCTATGAATGGAATTTACGAATTTATTACGGGATAGGGAATAAAGACTATTTACTAGAAACTTCAAATTTGACACAGTATGTTATTAATATCATTATTCCCGGCGACTTGTATGAAGTAAAATGATCTATCACATCTTGCAATATTTTACATGGGTTTAGTAATAAAACGTACTAGACTAGAATATTCGACGTTTCCTGGGATTTCGTGGTAACCTTAGGTACTTTATAAAATCCTCAATATCCAATTTTTCTACGACATAATATTGTGTTGCAACAGATGGTAGTTTCATGTAGATTTATTATTATAAAAGTCTTTATATATTTAGTTTTTTTTTTCTAATGTTTATAGGGATTAATTCAAATTTAAATTGAAAGACAATTCTCAAGCATGGGTATTGTTCTAATAATAAACTTTTTATGTCAGACGATAGCTAGGACTCTCATTGCAAAGTATACTTCAACATCTTTCTTTCATCCAAAAACGTGTCAGAAATAAAAAGAAGAAACTTGTCATCCACTTTTAAGTAGATCAAACATCTGAAAGTGCTCGAGGCGTTATAAAGTCCGCTTTCCACGCTTATTTTCCTTTGTTGGTGTACTTATAATTATTAATGTAGCAATGCTTTTAAAACTTGGCACAGTTCCACACTTAGATACTTTCTTAGGCAAAGTACCGAGTTACAACCAACCAGACTTTTATATTCGTATTGGAGAGAAGATATATTTTTAAGTAATCAAATCACACGTTATCGTATACCTATTATATGTGTGAGATGTGAGTCTATGGTTACAAATTACCTGATTTCTCTTTTCTTTTGTACAGTTCAATATATTCACCAACTGTGGCTAATTGTTTTGGTAAAGTTTTGTAAATAATTTGGTAAAATTGCACCATTTCTTAATCTGAAGAGAGAACACTATGAGCTAGATAGTTGCTTTCGATTCAAGCATGAATGCAGCGCCTTACATCTTAAATGCTATTATCTCTTTGGTTTATTACAGAGATATCATTTGTAAATATTAACTGCTTAATTTGATTATTTATTTGACAGATTGATAACAAACTATATTCTTATATAAGTTCTAAATTACCACAAACAAGTATTATATAAAGTATCTTATTTGCACATGCACGTAACGCTATAAATTTAGTGAGAATGGATATTTAAGACTAATAAACAGACAAGGCATTAGATATGTCTATGTATAATACTAGGGTAACTGTTCTCTTTCGCAATCTAACCTGATGGCGTTTCAACAATATGATAGTGCGACGTGAAAAATATATTGTTTCACAACGCGATGCGGTGTCACACTTTTTGTACACATCAGATCAGCAAACGAGCTGATGCTTCACCTAATGGCATGTAGATACTGCCGATTTTAGGAATAAGCAACCAAAAATATCACCATTGCGTTATCTTCCAAGAGAAGAGAGAAAGAAAAAAAAAGAGCACTGCGATATTTAATCGCATGGAATCGTACGTTGTCGATAATTTCTACGATAATCGTCGTAAATTCTTTCATTGCGTAAACTACACTAACCTGTATGTTATGTAATAAATGTGTCATGTAATAAATATCTTACCATTCGTTGTTTCCTAGTGAAGCCATAATACATAATCATAATCCGGACGATTATACAACGACCATGTCATAATCATAAGTTTCGATTGTAAAACATTTGACGAAAGAAATCGATTTCATGTTTTCTTGGCAAAAAATCTCGGTTCTTACTTTTTACATCAACGAAACATTATTCTCAGAATGATGGTAATAATTTAGGTCCAATAAAATATGGTTTTACGAGCCACCAATCAATTAAATTACTTTGCCTTTGTGTTTTATTACCTTATTTTAGAGAAATTCTAATTAGAGTATTACATTTCTAATAAAATTATTAAAGTTTTTCGACGGGTGAAGCCTAGTTGGTAGTGACCCTGGCTACGAAGCGAGGGGTCTTTGGTTCGATTCCCGGCCGGGGCAGATATTTATCTGATAGATAAATATTGGTTCTCCGGCCATGGGTGTTAGTGACGTGTTATTTGTGTTATCCACAGGGAAACCTACTGCGGGGGTATGAGTGTGTTAGCGTTTAGCGTTTATGTAATATTTAGCATTAAATTAATTTAAATATAAACATGTGCACAGACAGAATATTATTTAGGTACAAATAGCTACTAAAGCTATTTACTGCGTGCAATATCTCATTGTAGAATATAAATGCGTGTTTCTCTTCATATAAATACATTATAGTTATATAGAATAGTAATACATTAATTACTTGCGAATTACGTCATAATCATTGGCTGCAACCTATTAATTGCTAGTGAGCAATTGTAGGGACAAAGCAAGAGTTTCACCTCATAATTGAAGAGCTCTAGAGCATAGTCCAAAGCGCTGCTCTAATGCAGATTGACGGATAGGTTAGAAGTCAACAAAACTCAAATTTGGGTAATGTTTATGCCATCCGAAGTACTTTCTACGTAACTTAACCACTGTTATTTAATGATAACAACGGGGATCGAAGGTTTTAAGTGCCCAAAGCAAGGAAGCGCTCAAGAAATATTACCACTAGCTGTCAATTATTTAACGTATCTGCTGTTTAATACAGTCAAACACTTAGGACTGACACTTGTTACCCAACTATAAGGGATTCATATCTGTCATAAGTATTATTGTCCTTTGGGTATTGAAGATTGTTTAGAATCAGTTCACTTTAGGGAGTTATATTTCGATAAACCGTAAACTTTCTACATTGGTCTGATTTTCGGGCTTTTACCCAATCGAGAACATTTTTAAACCTGCTGCAATGAAAACTTGAACGTTATCAAACAGTGAGAGAATGCTCATAAATTTGAAGAGGCCTTTTTGCTGTAATGCCTTTCATATTTCTTCTGAAGCAAACTGCGGGTGCCGCTCAAATAAATTACGACCATCAATAAAAATCTCAGCGAAGAGATCCTACGACTTATTTAATTTATATTCCATCAGAGTCATATTTATCAAATATCGACGCTGTTTGAAAGATGTTCGTATTCAACCGTCGGAAGCGTTTTATCGCCCCACTCGAAAATGTTATTAGCCAAAGATAAAGTTCAATTTATCCTCAACTCCGGGGATACGACAAGAGGACGCCATTTCAGTTTTTTATTCCTCTTTAAGATGGAACAGTCAAAGGTTATATTATTGACGTTTATTTTAACGCCATTGGAGTTACCTTGCCATCAAATGGGTCATATGCTCATTACTTTTTATAAAAATATAATAATTTATATAAAAATATAATATAATAAACATTTAATTAAATTATCAGTTCCATTTTCAAATAATTCGTTAAACTTTTCACGGAACCGTTTCTGAAGTCCGCTAAGAAACCTCGTGCAAGTAACACTTTTAATAAAATTATTTCTTCTGCAAAAATTTCAAGGCAATCCTTCAATTACTTCTAGAGTTTTGCGGTCACAACTTTACGAAAGGTGAGTTATTATATTCATATATTATGATTATAGATTATACTGAAACTTGATGTTACGAGTGCCTCCAACTTCCAACAACTGAATGAAATATTCTCAGACTGTAAGTAATAAGTAAACATTTCCGTTTGCTCTTTGTTCTTCTACTTAACTAGATTATATCAAAGTTGGGCAATGTATATCGCATATAAGTTTGTTTTATGTTTTAAACGATTGTATTCTAGAAACTAGACGTATTAATATTTACTCCCTTTTATTTACTTGCAATGGCCGTGTGATTTCTCTTGTAAATGGAATTAAAAACTACTTCTTCTTATCCTACGAAATTTTGTCATACGTATTGATTTAGTTCCAATGACAATACATTTTTATATTAAGAATGACCTGATATTATACTCTGCGCTGGTTACATACGAGGTAACTCTTTAACCGTTCTGGCAAATCTCAGAAACGGCTTAATGATGTATTGAAGTGAGCTAAGGGTAACTCAGTATTTGTTTTATTACAATTGATTCGCAAATAAAAATACTATGTTAATTTAAACAATTATGTCCAAACATTTTTCGGATCTGATTTCAAATCAAGAGTTAGAAATAATGAAACGTTGTTATTACAAAAGTCATTCAGTATGATGAGCATACTACAGATACAGATATATAAAAATTAAGGTCTCGGAAAAATAATTATGAATATGAGGACTATGAATATGAGGACTATCTATAGCAAAATAATATACCATTCCTGAAAATGGGTGTGTTCCTTACAATGGAGGCCTAGAACTGCCAACCTATTACAGTGATATTGAAATACCGCTATCGCAATAGTAAAGTGAAATAGTTAAGCACTACATTTAGTTATAAAGTGTAATAAAATTGATAGAAAAACGCAACTTCTATTAAAATGGTTAATAAATAAAAAGGAACCATAAGGCATATCATTAAAATGAGATTGCATTGTTCGAGTATATCTTCATACTAAAATTATAAACGCGAAAGTGTGCTTGTTTGTTTGTTCTTCTTTCACGGCACAATAGAGCGTCGTTATGGTATGATTTTTGGTGGGGATATAGTTGGGAGAATGAAGAGCACCATGAGCTAGTTTTCACCATGAAAAAATCATTTTATTATTTTGGGGTATACTCATTGCGATGTATATTTCAATCAATTTAAAGAAAGTGTTTGTGAAAGTTGTGTGTGTGAAGTGAAACAAGCGTTGCCTAGTATTCAATGAAAGAAATCGACTACCATTTATTGCTTGCAGATTACACTATGTATATTTTCCCACAGCAAAGCGAGGGTAGATAG
>DWPA01004847.1:0-12418 GCA_018251375.1 Calpodes ethlius | reverse complement strand
TCTCTCGAATATTGTTTAAATTTCAACTTGAATTTGCAAATAAATTAATTTTAACGAATTGTGAGTCTTATAATGGAAGGTATAAGGTACAAATAATTTATATACATTTTATTCGTGTAAGACAGCGGTTCTCAAAGCGGATAATAGCGAAGGTTTTAAGTTGGAAGTGGACATTTTTAACAAAAAAATATGCATTTTGATTTAGAGCCTCTGGATAACCGAGCTGTGCTCGGTGTTTTTTTAGTACATCATGTTTTTTTGGAATTATATTTACTTATAAGAATGCATATTATAAATATTAAAAAATAAATAAATATGAATAATATTTTTTGATCTTACCGATATAAATAATAAATGAATATATATACACAATTTACAAATTTTCAAAAAAATCGTTGGAGCCGTTTCCGAGCTCGTTGATATATATATATATATATATACAAGAATTGCTCGTTTAAATATATTAAATTATTGCATTTTTCAGATGACCAATGGTTAGTTGCATTGCTACGGGGCTGCAAGTTCAGCTTGGAGCGTGTCAAAACTAAACTTGACCTGTATTACACTCTCCGGACAACCGCTGCCGATGTCATATTACGGATGAAACCAACCGAGTCTGACTTCTTTGACTTCTTTAAACTTGGGTAAGTTAGTTATTGCTGTGGACTAACATTATATTGATGTTGTATGAAGTTATTGTTCGATTTGATAAGATCCTCCAAACATAATGTATGAACTATGAGAATATTTATGATTACATCATGAAAGTAACGTTCAAATAAAGTATGTACATATAATAGTAAATAAACGCTAACACACTCATACCCCCGCAGTAGTATTCTTTGTGCCTCGGTTGGCATGGACAACACAAATAACACGTCACTAACGACCGTGACCCGAGATCAAATATTTATCTGTCACATAAATATCTGCCCCGGTCAGGAATCGAACCCAGGACCCATCGCTTCGCAAGTAGGGTCACTATCAAATGGCCTACGAGGCCGTCATATAGATATCTTTCATTTAGACACGGTTCGATATATTCAGAATCTATTACTTTGTGGCAATGTATTATGTTTATCTCTTTATAATTAGTGCCACGATAATTTTTAAAACCTGAATCACGCTATTGAAGTATTTTAGAATCTTAGTATAGAAATTCTGCTCAAGCAAGAGATTTAGCAAGAGAAGCATTGCTCCTCATGTTTATCTATTTATTATCTATTATTTGTAGTGTCTGTGAGGATTAAGTCACCAAAGGTGATCTATCGTAGCGTATCACTTAGTCTAAAAACTAAAATAAGATAAACACAGTGGCGCTATCTGTCGAAAATTGGTCGGACCAACTCAGAAAACTACGTGGGCAACACACAACAACTTTGCTAAAGATCATCACATGATCAAATGCATAGTTTACGATTCTATAAAGGACGTACAGACATGTATGTTAATTTGTTAGTATTTTTGAGTGAAACTTTGTATACGAATTATAATCATTTTCTTCAATCTTATGGAGTTGAAAATTTAAATAATGCTTTAGTTAGGATAATAATGTATTTTTATAATAAGTATAACCTGATATAGCACTCTAAGTTGACTCTGGACGAGGGAACTCCACAATGTTAGCATAATTCCTATATTTATAGTACTTTGTAAGGGTATATTTAGTTATTTGTCTGCGATGAGAGAGTCGTCGTTTATTATTTTATCTGTAACACGATTATAGAAACCGTATATATATGATAATGCTGTGCTTACTATTGATATCAGGATGAGATAGGTGTAATCCCTAAAGTCGTCGTAACGTAAAATTCATACAATTACTTGAGTTTATCTGATATTTAGATTTGTGTAAGTGATTTTCTATCAGAACCTTTGTTAATTAAATATATAGAGTATATATTGTCTGGGGGGATTAACGACTTGTTAAGTCTATAACTTCATTATTAATTGAAATTAATGTGATAATTGATAGACAATATTTTTTTGTAGAATCGTATTTGTAACAAGCGGTGCCCGCGACATCCGCGTGGAATTTAACAAAAGTTTTTACTTTTTTTTTGTTTTAGTTGCCTAAGTTATTCCTTATAACATAGCTATCTGCCAATAAAGGTCCTGTCAAAATCGGTTTATCAATATCAGAGATTAGTTAGAATAAACAGACGGATAAAATTGTAAAAAATATTATTTTGGTGTTTGTAAAGTATGTATATTCATTTGCATGAAGTAAAAAGTGGTTACTTCAATATTACAAACAGATACTCCAATTTTATTTATATGTATAGTTGAGCATGTAGCTCCGATGGTAATAACTATGCTTTCGAATTTAGGGGCCGCGAGGTCAATTCCAAGTCGGGGCATATGTGATAGATAAATTTTGTTCTTTGTATTTGGTGATGTCTTTTTGGTGTTGTGAATATCACCGGTGACATAGGGAATCTTATTTTGGGGGTATGGGCGTGTAACCGTTTATTAAGATGCTTTTTAGTAATATACCTAATTGGATAAGAATTCGCATAATAATCTTAGACTTAGTGACTTCACTTACTGTTACAGTAGTTTAGATAATTATCAGTTTGTCCGAAAATTATATCACTAAAATTATATTTTGGTGTACTTAAAATGGTTTTCTACGTTTATAAAGTTAGATAAAAATATAATATATGTAAGACAGCTTCATTTGAAATTATTTAACATCAATTTATTTTTGTTTTTAGAACAGTTTTAATTCTGCCACAGTCTAAAACTAAACTACATCCTCGCATTATTCTCATTCGGGCCGGGGAGTATGATCCAGAAAAGAGTAACGTAGCAGATATTATGTGCATCTTATACTACCTAGTGCAGGTATGTAAATTGAAATGCATTAAATATCTTAGAAGGGAGTTTAGTATACTGGCTGGTTTAGTGAACCGATTAAAATATTTCGCATACAATGCTGATAATAATCTAGTTTATATAATTACTTTATTTGGGGAAATGAGATACTTATCTTTTAATTAGTATCATTATACTGTGTGTATTTTAGTAATGTGAAGCGATCATAGCTGGTTTAGCCGATAAACGAACAGATGCATCAATTGATGTTAAGCAAATTGCTGTCCGTGGAAGTCTGTACTTTTAGAGATATAAGGATACTGCAATAAAGGAATAATAGAGATACGATAATAGAGATGCAAGGATACTGCATTAAAACTAATAAAAACATTTTGCGTTTGATTCTTGAAAGGTAGCTGTCAGGCAAGAAAAAATATTATAGTCTAATATCATGGGGTATTCTGAGTAACTCAAAACCTGTGGCCTAAATTACCTCAGATGGGTCGTGTATCAAAATTAGTTGAAAGAATTTCACTCCGATGAACATTTAATGAATTTTTGCTTGCACACGTTGGAGCCCTTGTAGTACAGGTGGCCGGTATTAACTATGTATGGCTGATGCGGTATCAGCGCCTGCATAGTACCCAGGAATCGGCAAGTGCGTTCGGTAGTTAGATGACTGAACGCTAGTAGCAAAATTTCTTGAGGGACTTCCATGCTTTTGAAGACATTTAAAGTTGTCGGTCCCGATTGTAATCATGGGCCTCTGTGTCTCCTCAGCTATAAGAGGAAGCCAGTGCCCTGTAGTGGGACATTAACAGGTAAAAGCTAAAAAAGCTGTAACTAAATCATTCAATGATAGTCTACCTAAACCAAGGGTATCCCTTTTTTTTACTTCAGGTTATTAAACAACCCACTTTAGAAATATACAAAGCCCTTGCAATTTTCTTTGCTTATTGATTTTTTAATGAAACTAATACTTTTCAGATTCTAGTCATCGAGGATGATGTAGCCACTGTTTTGGGTACAAAAATTATGGTGGATTACCGCGGCGTAACTCTAAGTCATTTGACGCAGATCAATCCTAGCTTGCTGAAGAAATTTGTGGCTGTCAGTCAGGTATCTATCTACATATTATTACGTAAAGAGGTTTTGTACCCATTGTTAAATAAAATAGAGATTTAGTGAAAGGGTATCTAGAAAATACGTGGTAGGAGTTACACTTTATATGAAGTATACGTTACAAATACGTACCTATATAAAAACGAAACACAGTTGAGGTGTTGTCCTCCAGCTTCAGATCACCTATGATTTGGGCATTTATTAATGTTTATCTGACGTAAACTTTTGATAAAAACTGCATTCCAATTAGGACAGAAAAGGAGTTAATATACTTGTTACAATAATACTTATGTTTAACGACACATATAGTTACCGACAAATATATATTTGCTGTTTTGTTTAACGCTTATATACTACAACATCCGTACTTCTAGTCTCTGAAATGTCATTTCATGCGAAAGCATTAAGCTAACTCTTAAATGTTTGCTCCGATTGAACGCATACTCCGGGCCCATTGGCTTGGGAGTCAAGGTCGTTACCGAGAAAATATCTGATTATATCGGTCTTATTCTTTTTATTTACTGTTTCAGGAGTCTCTACCTCTTCGTTTAAAAGGCAGTCATCACATGAATGTACCATCCGGTATAGAAATTATTTTTAAACTAGTTTCTGGTTTCTTAAACGAAAAAGCGAAACAGAGGGTTAGTATTTATGATTACACGCAAACCCATTCTTCGCAATAGTTATAATTTTATCCATAAAAATTTTAAGTCTGCAGGTTAAAAATATACAAATAATAGGTAGTTTTAGTTAAAGTTTTATTATTGCACAATTAATATTTTTCATTCAGCCATTCATACTTTCATCCCTTATTTTAAATACGAAATGACAAATACCGTTCTCCATCACACAAGCTCTACCATTTCATATCATATCATACTCATACTCATGTCTTACAGGTTGAATTCCTCATAATTCTTATTCATTGTCATATATAGATCCTTTTGTGCAAGTTTTGAATTCCAGTATTTATACTTTAGGCTCAGTGTTGCAGAACCAACCACGGCAAATTGGCCTTGCTCTTTATAATAATAGTGTTGTAAATATTTTTTAATCACCAGTTAAATTAAAATTTTATTGTAAACACGTGTTTTACTACTTATTATTAATTTAACTTATATTATTTTCACGTTTTTTCCAACATGTGAAGGTTTAAATTTGATAGTTTAAAATATACACGCACTATTCATCTTATTACTATTGAGTTGTACTGTGTTTGTCGCTCGTAAATCTCTTGAATTATGAATACATTATAATTTCTTGACATTTCATTTCGCTAGGTATCACCTTAATATATCGATATTCTGTTGTAGCTAATGATACATAAAACCCATGAAGAATTACTCGGCGTGGTGCCTGAAGACTCCCTGCCCGAGGAGTATGGCGGTACTGCCGGGACCATAAATCAGATTATTGGTAGGTACACGTTTTCTAATGAAAAATATTTAGTTACTTAATCCTTTGAAATTATGAATTACGGTCGAATTTCGAGCGCAGGACGGGTCTCTAGTTATAATTATTATCAGGCAAATATCGAATCTCTTTTGTTTTTTACTGAACTTTGAATTTTCACATATACGGGAGTCTTGTATGAACGACGGTCGCGTGTACGGTAAGAACGTATGCTTGAATAAAATGTACCGCATTGTCACCATGTGAACCCAGCTTTATACTATAGGGGCAACATTTTGGCTGAACTGAAGTCGGATTTCAACGTTTTTTCAACATTAGGATCGGAGAAGTTACTTAGACAGTTGACGGATATTCAATAAATAATGTTTTACATTATAACAATGCCAGTACACTTTCGCCGCACGCGCATTGTGTAGATATTTAGTAATTCTCTGCCTGAATAGTTTTATTACAAAGTGAACGTACGTAGGTTTAACGTCGGTATAATTAGAACCTGAAATTTTTCATACACAATAGTTATGGCTCATATATATCTTGTAATTTTCAGAGCATTGGATCGCTAAGTTTCATGATTATCGGCAATGGATGGAAAAAGAACTGACATTTGGCACTGACGAGACTCAACGGCCCAGAGGCTCCCAGCAGGAAGAAGTCAAAGGATCTTTCAGACAAATGGATATAGACTGATTATTTTAGATACCCTTTAATTTTATCATGAATAAAAAAATATATTAATTGTTTGACTCTTTCTATAACCCATGAAGTTTCATATTGAATAAACTTACAGAAATAATCTTTCAGAAACATTAATTTTTAAAGTACATGTTCGTAGATTCAATTCATTACATATTGAAAAAGTGTTTTAGAAAGGTGAAGTGAGACTAAGAAACAATAGCTAACCTCCTTTAGAAACAAGTCAAGTTCAATATTGAGCCACAAAATGAAAAATGTGAATTGAGATTACAGCGTACATACTTGGTCTTAATATGATGTACTTAAACTTAGATACTTCTTACCTTCTTACTTCTTACCTACTTCTTAGGTTATGGATTACCTTTCATCTCGTATGAATAGTGTTACCAACCAGCAAGTAGCATTCGTCACAATACGTTTAAATAATCTGATTACTTTGAATAATGTACAATTTTTATGATTTTACAAACACATAATAATAGTTATGTTGTTAATTATCATACCGGAATTTTAAATATATTTTAAATTTATGTCGATGTAAAGTTGGCCATCCGTTAACAGCCAACCATCTAGTTTTGTCAAGTTAGACATAAGATTTTTCGGACGACGTGTCATCTTGATTATAAAATAGCGATCTCTAAATCTATTTTCGCTACAATAATGAAAAATGCTATATATATCAATTGCATAGTTGAAGAGCTGATAACCAGAAGGAAGAATTCGCGCAAGTTTCTTTCAATTCTACACGTCCACGATGCAATATTATGAATCGTTAGCGTGCCGATAATAGAAAGTTTTTTCATATAAATAAATTAAGTTCATCATCATTCATATAATCAGTTTTGGTCACCCCTATTGCTTTGGACAACATTATAAAAACATATCGTTTAGTTCAGCGAACGTAATAAAAAATTGACAGAATAAAATTACATTTATTAACTAAGAATGGGAAATAATTAGATCATTTTAAATATTGACTCACACTGTTTTATTAATAAGAACTTGTAATAAGAACTCGAATCGACAAAAATATAAACTTAAAAGTATGAAATATTAAAAATTATCTTTGAGGTCGAAGCAGTTGGGAGTACATTTAAAAATTCGGTTAAAAAGTTACGCAAACCTGCCGGACATAAAAACAATCGGAATTGTTCGGTACTTTATTGCAAATTCCGTATTGTTCAATAATATTGGAAAATATTATTTTAACGATCAAATGTTTATGTAATGGTTACAAATCCATTTAGTTTATGGTAACAACTTGCACCTTGTTGATTAAACCGCTATCTACAAGTGTGTATTTACGACGCGCGCCATCGCGCATTGCTCACTATTTTATCAAAGATATCTTTTTATTGACATGACGGTGTCTGCACCAATAATTACGAAAGTAGGTTAGACTGGCATATTTCTTTTGACAGATATTCACTACTAAAAAGTTTATAGGTGCTGATCAAATACACTAATGGAATGTCCCGCTCCGACGATGCGTTTATTTTAGTATCCTGATTTCAAACGTTTTTATACATTCAGTCTTACGACGACTCACAACCCGTAAATAAACATGAATATGTCAAAAAGTAAAACGATCACAACCCATGACTGTCCTACTGCTGGGCTCGGGTCTTTTTTACACACAATGTGAAGTGTACAGGCCATAGTCCACTACGCTGGTCAAGTGCGGATTGGTGGACTTCATACATCTTCGAGAACATTATGGTGAACTCTCAGGGGTACAGGTTTCTTCACGACATTTCCTTCATCGAAGCAAGTGATAATTAACTTGTAATATTCACATAACTTTTTTGAATATTAGAAGCGCGTGCAGGATTCGACCTCAGGCCCCCAGGTTCGGGAAACCAACGTTCGGACAGCTAGACTCAAAAAGTAATGAAGGTTTAAAATTATTTTAAGTTATTAATTAAACAAGTACAAAAGTGATATTACTTAATAATAGTAAATTAATTGCTATAGTGTACCTCGTTAAACCACCAACATCGACCTCTCAATTTATCTTTAGAATCTAAACAAACAATAATATAACTAATTAGACTATTGACGTTACATTTGTGCAACTTGATTCTTCATTTAAATGAAATAAATGTTACACACTCGATTTTCACATGCGGATTGAATAAGTCTGAAATTTAATTTCCAATATAATGTCGTTTTTTGAAAAGACATTTATGCTTTCGTGAAAAAATCTACCTAGGAACTTAATTCCTCAAATTCTAAACAAAACAAATATTGAGGTTCTATTTATGTAATTTACATAACGAGTATAAATTTTGTAATATTCATAAAAAATATACTAAAATATTATAATCTATTAATTGCTTTCATTCTAAACCGGAGACCGCTTTACAAAATGTTGCAAGGTCATTTTTTGTGAAACGTTAACTCAAACTTCATTACTGGTATTACTGTATTGTTCAAGCTACATTATGGCAAGGAAACCGCTATCTTATCTACAAAATGAATTATAAAAGTAAAAAATTATCTCAACACCATACTACGATTACAATTCCTAGTAGAGTACTTTATTATATCATTTTGAAAGGTACATGTTGTATATTGTTATCTGATCGGTAGGAACCTACTTATTAAATTCGATTTTCCAAAATAATTTTATTTTATAAAATAAATATATATTGTCTTCACAACTTGAATATCTGTAATGAGTGCAGTGTGGAGTATTTAAATATTATTTACGTAAGCACTAAATATTACATACGTATATA
The DNA here is from genome assembly GCA_018251375.1 of Calpodes ethlius. NCBI lineage: Eukaryota > Metazoa > Arthropoda > Insecta > Lepidoptera > Hesperiidae > Calpodes > Calpodes ethlius. The sequence goes on along the minus strand of DWPA01004847.1, from coordinate 3,632 downwards.
GACTTACAACACTCAGACGATTAGTTTCTTAATACCATGCTGGTCTAAAGTGAAGCATGAACAATATTTAGACGCGTGTATTTACGATAGCCGACTCACACAAGTGTGAAAATCAGTTTTTTTGACTTTGGAAAGTGGTACCTAACCAGTAATTATAAAAGAAATGTGATAAATATTTTGGCAACACTTTTAATAGATACTTCTTTGAAATTGCTACACATTACGTACGACTATTGCGGTCCTAAATGTTATTATTATAAGACTATGAATACTAAATGTATTTTAAATATTTTTTGAGTTTTTATAGTTAATACTTAATATCACATTAACAAAATTTATTAAGTAGATGCCATGACAACTTATGTTACAAAACCATGAAATTATAATGTTATAACTTACGAGCGTAGTTTAAATAATAATAAACAGTTTCAATTTGTCTAACTGAGCTGAACGAGTACGAAATACAATTTAACTATTGTTTTATGCCTCATCGACGTCGTGTCGTAAATTAGTGACGAAGCAGATAATGTTCGCAACCTTGTTTTTGTTCAATTCGGTACGAACGCGGTTAACTTTACACCGTTTGCTTGCTTCAGGTGCAAATAAATAGTGAATTTAAATTGCTCACGGACCGTTTAAAGTTATTTGAAGTAGCGATCGGTAAATTTTATATTAACGAGTAATTTCAGATTAGTTTTTAATTGTTTTTCGTAATGAAAGTAAGACAGGTACCACCGCATTTGCTCAAAATAGCGAAAAAAGAACTCGATGAAGATCCCAGTCGCTTACAGTCTGACATAACTGCATTAAGAACTTGGCTGGCGAAACAACCTCACCTGCAGTCTGTCAATCCGTGTAAGTTTTTTGTTTATGTAAATATAATTTTTCAAACTTGACAATATCTGTTAGATATATTGTATAGGATAGTGTTATAATGTGAAAGATATTTAGGAAAGTGTGTATTCGTCGTTTGCAAGTAATTAAGTAATTTTATATGTCTTAGGAGGGTACATATTGAACATTATTAATATTTGTTCGGTATGAATCTTTTTGATATAGTTTTACAAAATAATTTAGTTTTCTTCTAAAATATTTTTTAAACCGAGTTCTTTCTGAAAAATATCTGGAAATAGTTGACTGATTCGTATAACCTTTATAAATGTGTCAAAAATTATCCAAGTAATTTTTACAATAATTTCACCTAGCTATAAATGTCATTGTGATTACGGAGGCATAAACAATAAAAGATGTATGCATTAGGAAATTAGAAATTTATAATAATATATAGCGACATCTAGTGACATAAATCGTTACTATTTTGTATCCACGAACACTTACGTGCCGTTAGGTATTTTAGCGTTACATGCACCTACCTTACGTAGTTCTCAAGAGATTCTACAGATGTCGTTAATATTAATTTGATGTTATTAATATATTGATAATTATTTTATTTTGTATTTCAGCGGATCAAATGCTGGTTGCATTTTTGCGTGGAAGTAAATATAGTTTAGAAAGAAGTAAAGATAAACTGGACTTATTTTATACACTGAGAACATTAGCACCTGAATTCTATGGTAATAGAGACCCGTTACAACCTAAAATACAGGAATTATTAAAGTTAGGGTAAGAACAGTGACTACTGGGTTTATAATATTGAAAAAAAATGTGATATATCTTAACAAATGCACTTCCAATTTGATTTTCAGATTATTCCTACCTTTGAGGCAATGTAACACCGAGGATTCTCCGAGAATATGTTTAGTGAGATGTGGTTTAGTGGATGCCTCGCGACATCATTTGTCGGATCTAGTTAAAATTACCTTTATGATCACGGAGATTTTGTTGCTCGAAGATGATAATTTTAGTGTGGCTGGAGAAGTAAGTTTTTACGTTACATTATAAATAACCGTCATTGTCTCTATAAACGATATAATTTCAAAGAAGTACTGTAGGTAAACACTTTCGTACGATTTTTGCCAATATCGTCGCGAGGAAAATGCAAATGTTAAGGATGAACATGTTTTTTAAAACCCTATAAAAAGCGTGACAACTGCTTCGCATGCGATTGTGGCCGCTGTCAGGGTTACATTCACCGAGGTGCATCTCCACCTAAACATTACGTATATCTATCTACCTACTATTTGTATGTTAATGTGGAATTCAAATCGTATGGATTTTGAAAATTTCTCACTCATGGAAAACATTCGATCTTTAGAAATTTTACACGGGCCATAGACTTATTAATTAACGTTATGTTTTAAGTTTATATCATAATGAAAAAAATATAATTGTTTTCATGTATTTTCTTTTGCGGATATGGAGTAAAAGCATCCAGCATCTTGCGCAATGCTGACGGTGCCCATAAATTTATTCACTATTTCTGAATGTATATCCTGTAGCGAAACGATGGATCACCAGTTTATGATAAAAGTAATAAACTCAGTCCGTCAATTTGTCCACTCTCCTAGTCGCAAATTACAAGTTAAAAGAAGTTACAACAGGTTCAGGCAGCTTCTGTCTGAGTGCTTTGGTGTCCCCAATATGATTTTATAACGTTACACCAATTGATGTCGTATGTTAAAGCAAATTAAATTGAATTTCAGTTGTAAATCAATCAATCCCTGTTCGTTTGATATTGTGACTGATATCTGCTCAACGTTCGCTGTTTATCAAACATCTAGATTAATCTTTATAACTTTATTAAAAGGGAAGTAACTAACGAATTCAGGTTCGCTCGTCGCTATGGAATGTTATTTAAAAACTGTTGGTACATAAGATTGGAAATTTAAGTACCTGCTTATTTTATAAAGGGAGTTAGGTAGTACTCACAATTAATCAATCTTGCTATATTTCAGCCAATTGCAAAATTAAGCCTTAACCTTGTGGTTAGTATTTAAAATAAATTAATAGTTTAAAGAACTAAAACACGCTTTTACACTGCAAGAAATTTTAAAAATTTTCTCTTTACCGTTGAAGAGTTCCTTTGTTTAGAGCCATTCTATATTAAGTATTAGGTACTCTTATCATAAAAATTAATTGACTTCGGAATTTAAACTTCATAGGATAAGAGGAAGTGTTCGTAGTTTTAAATTAAATTATAAGATTTGACCCAAAGAAACATAAATATTAACAGTATAAGTTAAATAATAGTTATTAAACATATACCTATAGATTGTATTTTTAAATTGGCGTTCCTTTATTTGTAAAAGGGAAGTCGCCCACAGCGAATTTTAGTAATTCTGCTCCCATATATCTCCGATTGCATTGTTCCTGTCATCATATTATAGTATCGCAATTAGTAACACATTAAAGTGCATCGCGGCCATCCTGCTCTTTCATTCGACGCGACTTCACAGCGTCACATCTCCCAAACAGTGCCACACTAATAGCGATAATAATGTATCGTGACTAACTACCATATTACTGTATCGCCACAAAAAGTGCCGCACCCTCGCTAAATATTACAAGTGTTTCCGAGCATATCACAAAGCAATGCATCAGTAAAAGCAATGGACTTTCAAATATATACAATAGCCATGATCCAAATAAATTTAATAATAATAATAATAATTTCAATAATCCCTCCTGAGTATAATGTGGGAGTTTTCAAAAGGAGAGTGAATAGGCTCTAT
>DWPA01004846.1:0-12418 GCA_018251375.1 Calpodes ethlius | reverse complement strand
ACGATATACAAAGAAGACAAAGAACCAATTAGAAAAATTAACTATTTCAATCATTCCTAATTTAATTGTATTTTTTTTAAACAGTTGATTGGTATTATTGATGTTAAAAAACTACTTGTCAGTATGTCGTCAGTATGTTGACGCATATACATAATAATAAAAAAAACTGTAAAACATTTTATCTTCAACACTTTATAATATACGACAATGATAAAGTCCCAGTTTATTTCACATTATCTTTAGAAACAGTTAGTTATTTCACGAGAAAATAACTATTGGTTCTTTCAAAGTTTTGAAAGCTTTTCATGTATATGTATGTGAAGGTACATTTAGAAGTAGGTGGCTTTTGACTTCGTCATAGTCTATGATGATGAAATGTTATAATGCTTAACTATAATGATTCGTATAAATGCCATAGTACAACACAATGTTATCACAGAATGGGAGCAGGATGCGCTCAGCTAATGAAATAGCTAAGTTAGGACATTGACAGAAAAAAAAGAAAAACCTGGATTCACCTGGCCTCATCCTGAATGTACCTGGACATTTAGAAAACTCATTAAAGTATTTTAAAGAAAAGTTTACTATTGAATCGTCTTAATATAAATTTACCTTCAGGCAGCGAATTCCCCAGTAACTGTATGCCTCCAGTTTCATTGGATTCCGGTGAATATGCTACTGTTAAAACTGCACCTGAAAATAAATGTTTATTTAAATTTTTTAATTAATAAAAAAAAACTATAACCATAACCATATTCATATTTATTTATTTGTATAAGCATAGGCACATATTAAGATGATGTTGGCGTACAAATGTCTAGTAATTATAATAATGTTAGGGGATAAAAATTGTTTCCACAACCTATTTTATTAAATTATGTCACAATACCATTCAAACATTACATCTACTGCTCTATCTTTGGTTAAAAGCCATTAACAAAATGTAAATGCACTTAAATATACATTGATAGATTAATGATTTAAAGAATTGCGTGGATCATGAACAAACATTTCAATTAATGGTGCAGAAAGACCAATAAAACAACTACATAGTATTTTGTAGTTTTATCATTTGTATGCTTAAACTTTGTTTAGAAAGTTGTTATTTACTTTGAAAGAATACTAAGGAGTTCTGGAAATTGACCCCATAAAGGGAAAAAATAGGGTTGACAATTTATACACACTCAAAATTAAAGTTCATTAAATTTAATCAAAACTTGGGAACTTACGCAATACTCACAAACAATATTATGAGGTCTTGCAATTAATTGGAAAAAATCCTGATTGTTCATGGTCCACTATTTGTTTTCAACATTGTTCAAGACAGTAGAGTAAAGTGGGATGGGAATACAAACAATCAATCCTCTCTACTTCACTGTGAAACCTCATAGTATTGTTTATGAATATTGGGGTTAAGTTTCTAAATTAAAGTAACAAATATACTGTGGATATTCAATATTATCAAATGAATTTTTAACTATACCTATTTTCTTTCCAATATCTTTGGTTCTACAAGTAATTAAGACGTCAAATATTTACCTTGTTGGAAGCCCTGGATCGGTATTTGCATCTGGTACTTCGGCTGCTGTTGCTGCAGTGTCAAGTTTGGACTCAACACCTGGATCTGCACAGTTGGCTGTGGATCACCTGATGAAGAAGGAAACACATTAAACTTCTTGGAAAATTGATGTAACTTTCTCTACTTTATGTGGAGTTATTTCATAGTTTTTAGTCTTATCTAGTGTTATCTTATACTTTTGTAGATTAATAGTGCTCTTACCTGCCTGACTCGCTTTCATGATAATGCACTTAATCAAAACAATACATAATCTCTCATACTCACAAACAGTACTATGAGGACCCATAGTAAAATAGAAAGTGAGGAACAATTGTTCATGTTACTGTCTACTTGACTCTAGTTTTTGAACAATGCTAAAGACAAGGATGAGAATATAAGTTAATCCTTTCTTTCAAATTCACTGTGAGACCTCAAAGTATTGTCATCAATAAGGAATTCAGTTGTCTGAAGATAATTTTGAGTGTAGCATTGTGCGTTTATCATATAAAATGCACTGTCATCGAAACTAAACCAAGATATAAAATTTCAACATTCTTGGTTAAGGCTAAGTATTTATAGCTCAGCTTGCAAGCTTTGACAAGTGAACATTAAAAGTTAAATAAAAGCTTGTCGAATACTGCTTGTTGCATGGATAATTGAAAATTTTCTGATGGTCACTGTAACCTAACATGAGCTAATGTAACCAGACTCATTGATATTAGGATTGCTCCGCTGTTAATATGATAATGTACAAGCATTCACCAGGCTTATGTCCTTGTAATGTGATGGGCACGGAGATGAGTTGAGGAGTTTGCAGTGCAGTGCTGCCATCTATAGCGCGCACATACTGCACGCCTTCCCCCATGTTCACTCCGCCAACCATTCCGACCACCTGTATGAATAATATTAAAGTATAACAATTTATTCCACACACATCCATCCGTAGCTATAATATTTATTACAATAATGAAAATGAAATGAAGATATTTAAATACATCAATAATTGATTAATTCCAATATGTTTCATACAAATGAGATTCCCTCTGTAAATGTATGGTTTTTTATACAGTAGAAAGTAGGAGGGTATGATTTAACTGTTTAATTATTACTGAAAATATATCTTAGCTGAAGTAAAAAACATCATGTGAATTAGGACTTTTGAAAGGTTGGAGTTTAATAGTATTGGCTCAGATAACTAAGTTTAAATTTACTTTCACATAAAAGTAAGGAATTTAAATGTGACTGCAAATATTACTCATGTAACATATGAAACATATTGACAGGAATAGATAATTTGATATCACTCATTTCTGTAGAGGTACTTGAAATTGATGTAGATGTGTCACCATAAAATAAATGCCAACTTATTTACTAAGTTTTACAATTGTCATTGTTAGTTTTAACAAACACCTTCAAGACCTTTCTAGTGAATGTATGTTTTGTTTAGAAGCTTTTTTATGTTTTTCTTTACCAAATCTAGTTATATCTTATTTAGCAACACCTCATTTACATTCCATCTGTTATAAGCATTGATTAGTAATGCATAATAAGCAATTGACCTGTTGAAGTGTTCCATTGTTAGATACACTCTGTTGCAGCTTGGTAACAGGTATCTGGCCTCCAGCTGTGACAAAGTGTGTTCCAGCAGCATTCACTGCTGAAAATGCTGCAAAATTCATCTCAGAATCCTCGTCACTGCAATAAAAGAGTTTATCATAAATCAATAATACACTTTTAGTACATAACTAATACTAGGTCATAATTTTATTACTGAGACATATATTTATGGCATGTGACAGCATGTTATATTGGGGAAATCCAAAGTTATCGTAATTGGTAAAATTAATACCACAATATCCAGGATAATCTGATACCAGGATATATGATATAAATTATTATCAATCCTTGAGTTAATTGGATTTCAAAATATTCGCCTTTCAATTTCTTTAGTGTGTTGTTTTCATTACATTTTTTGAGGACTTCATAATTGACACATGTCTATCTGTAATTAATCTTGATGTTAACAGAAATATTGATATTTAAATAATGCTTCTTTCCATTCCTTTCTTTTAATGAACATAAAACATGTAGTATTAGCTCAGTTAAGATATCGAAGAGTTTCTTTAAAATTCAATATGGTTATTAAGAAGTTGTAAAACTGTGAAAAGGAAAAGTTGTATGATATTTACGATATATCCATAGTGATGAAAGTAGTCGAACAGCTGTTGCATAATGTTGAGAGCTAGCAACAGAACTAGACTTTGTTGAAATATATCTTATGTTCACATTACTTTGGATAGAGTTACAAGTATATTATAAAGTTAACATGAAACAACATAAGGATAATTGTGTTAAAACATTATACAATTAGTAGCAGTAGTTTCATTGATACAGCAGTAACGGAAGTTATAGAACTTAACATTAAAGGTACTTGGTCGTACCAAGAGGCATCATCTCTGGTGGGCAATTTCTGCATATCACACATGATCCAGCTAGCGACAGCTAGCCGCCGAAGCGGGAAAACGAAATCAAAACCACTGTCCCACTTGAACCATTCACGAACCACCCGCGCGTATCCCCACGTCCCACGATCCCACCACCGCGACTCCACACGCACGGGACTACACAGGGACCTCAATGGTAGGGCACATACCACTGCCGGCCACCAAACGCGACACAACACTGAATTAATTTACCAGCGGTGAGAGGCGAAAGATGATCGCGAACGACTAGTAATAAGAAAGTGGGTTAAAGAAAGTTTTTATGCAAGCTCGTTGCTCGACCGGCGGGCTGGTACACGCGCTCGATTCCAGTGTGTCGGCGCTAGTCTAAGACTGCTGAGGATCATACTTTCTCTTCGCGTACTTTCACAAGACACACGCCGAGGTGTGGTCGTGGTTCAATAGTAGGAAGCGAGCTCGTTAGGTAATCTCGGAGCTAGGCGCTTTTGATGTTTCTTTAACTTATTCGCAATCCATGCTCAAATCGTTTCTGTTTTTCTGATTATGCATGAAAGCAACTTATAGTCCACATGTTTTAAATAAATGCGTATTCATTTGTTACTTTTTAAATTGTTTAATATTTGAACAGAAAATACCATGCGGTAGTTAATGGAAGTCGAATGTTTTGTACGTAGTTGTAAGTGAAAGGATGACCTGAATAATTTTAACTAGTAAATATAACATGAGCGATTATTATAAAGACCTGACTAAAGCTGATTTAAATTTCAATTCATCTTGGAGGTGTCTCGGAGTTCAAGGTTATTTGATTAAAGCTAGATTGTACTTAAGAATAACAAGTTAAGTTTCCTTGAATCTATTCTTATAAAATTTCCGTTCGCGTATTAATACAAGGCCATATAAAACTGAATTCGATTGAAATGAACCGAGACAAAGAGATTGCAACAAAATAGGTCATTAATGAGATATTACGTTACGCAATTACATATTTACTATAGTATTTTTAATTCATAAGTTTTTGTTTATAGGCCACAGCCGTGGGCGGAACATACGCTTACGAAGGCCGAAGGTTGTTCACCCCTACCTCCTGGCCGGATCACCGTTCGTTCAGCGCGGCCGTACGCATCCCCACCAAGATGCGGGATCCCCTCCATATGCTTTTGATACCAAATCACTCCCGCTCCCGACTCCTTCCACCACCGGCAGGAAAATCGCGAGAGGAGGGGTTGTACGGCCCTCTCGCGCGGCACTCTCGCGACAGCACTCAGGGACGGCCACGCGTTAGCCACGCGCCCCGTCTAACAGTTTTAACACGTACTGGTTGTACCGTTATACGGAAACAGGGTCATGGATTTTCTCACGATACACTAAACACATAACTTTTTACCTACCTCCGATCATTAATTTTTTTCTCTTCGACAACGTGCTGATTTTCACTTAGAATTATACTTCAGTCACAAAATTTACTTCACAAAAACGTAAACAGCAAGTGTTCCCACTCTACAACAAATGAAATCCGCCATTACTGTTTTGGAGTTTGTAAAATTTATCACCAGGTGGCGCACTATTAACACTGTTCATTCATTATGTGCAGATATTTCGGATTCTGTATATTTTTTCATTTCATTCAATTGCTCTGCATTCAATTGCTATCTTGTTTTTCAAAATCATTTTATTTTAATACAACACATGTTTGATTTATCTACATATAGATATATGATTTTAGATTTTATGCTACAACTAGTTATAACCATACATTACACATGAATAATAAAAAGATCATAATTATTGTCTGTTTAAATAATTTAATTTTAATAAGTTACATTAAAATAAGCTTAACATTCAAGGTACACAATGAAATACTGACACAATTTAAGTGTATATTATTAAAATGGAAATTGTTGGCCTGATCTCTGTATTCTTTCTAAATGCAATTCAAACAAAAGTTTGTTATCATAGAAGTAACTGCTTTGTGAGGATGTAAGCCCTGGATCATAACTTGGTCTTCTTTCTGAGTCTGTAGACGAGCTTGATGAGGGAATACCATTTTCAATTGTTATCCCACCGTTTATATTGATATGACTAGATTCAGGAGATTGTGGACATTGTGATGTTGTATTCGAGAGATTGTTGTTTATATGTAAATTATTAATTCGTTTTGAGAGTGGCATAAATTCACACGAGTCATCTTCCCGCGATCTTTTTCTGAAATTAATTTTAAAATTTTATTTTAATGAACATTCGTAAAACATAGTTAAGTTTAGTCAGCATTTCCGCCAATTTTTTAACGATTGCATGGCTAACAAGAATAACAAGTAGTATTGGATCAATCTAGTACCTATTTTCTGTCATGTTTCTAGGAAAAAAAATCCCATCGTTTCCAAAAAAAGTAATCCAGTTCAATGTGGCGTCTTTTCCAAAAGTCATCTGCTCACAAATACTGCTGTTTGCTTTAAATAAAACTACTGTTAATAATTAATAATGGACCAAAGGTAGATTACTATTTGTAAAAGCCAACAGCAAAGCCTAAGCATCAAAGTAATCAAACTATTAATATAACAATGACATTGACAGTTGGTTGACAAACAGCTGTTTGTTTTTTTCTTTTCTATACCATAAACAAAATTCATAATCCATAGATTTTCATATTTTAACGGTTCCATGATTCGATGATATTAAATTAACCTATTAATTTGTTAGCCAATGACACTCTAAAGTGAATCTCTTGTCCTAGGATTAATAATTAACGCAATAAATACATATTGCCGTTACGTAAACATCAATTTATCGTATCTTAATATTTAATATTTTGTGACATAATTCCACTTTTTATTATATTACTCAAATTTTAGTGACAGATACATACAGAATTATTAATAATAAATTTGTCTTGCATTAAAATAAATAACAATGTTAGAAATTTTCATAATGTCCAGTGTTGCCATTAATTTCTGAATTCCTATAACATTATCGTCCACGATAGATGTCGCTGGTATGGATAGATATACCTTTGTACACTTTGGTCATAGACGTTTTAAACCATTACTTTTAATAGATGGCGCTTATCATGCTCCATAATGGTAACAAGAGTTATCTACCTTTTTAACTAAACTGTTAATTTATAAGTCACTAGATGTTGCCCGCAGCTTCGCCCGCATCTGAAATAAGAACAGCAATATAAAGGTTGTCGATTCCTTACTGTCATTGGTTGCCAGGAAACGCTTTGTTGTTAATCACTTTCTTTAATTTGGCTGAACTTTATATACATCATATCATATTAGATCTTTCAACAGAAATGAGATGTTTTTTTTCGCGGTAAAAAGTAGTCTATGGTACTTTTTATCCTTCCAACTATCTTCACACTAAAATCATACCATAACGACTCCATTTTGCCGTGCAAGGACAAACACACATTCGCATTTATAATATGAGTATGGATTTATAAGTACATAAATGATACTTCCTATTGTTACTGTAAAGTACAACAATAACATTTCCTACTAAAATATTAGTCATTCTTATAAAAACTTTGTACACGTAACATAACTTATACAGAATCTCGAAAGTTTCAAATAAGAACGTGTTCATAAGGGTACATTTTTAGACCTCGTCGACACCTAAAATCAGTATTTATTCAAATCTACCCCTCGAAAACCGATATCGACCTTTTTGGGGATCTTTAGTACAGATTATATACGAGTAGTAATCGCACACTCTTGATCGCCATTTTAATTCGATGGCTATGGTAAGCTCGGCAGTAGAAGCCGGTTTCTTTAAGTGTTTAGCTACCGAAAGTTAGAAAAAAGGGTTTCCCTACAGCAATAATTGGTGTCGCAAACATCAGAACAACTTAATCAGGCAACAGACTCCATGAGTTTTATTATGGCTTTAGTTTAAAACATCCTAATATAGAGCTAAAATTATGCCACTATTAAACACAGATTACTTACTCAATACAGTGTACTATTATGGTTATAAAGTGCAGCGAGGCGGTATCCGATCGAACAAGGTCTGCAAGGAGATATGTTTACTTTTTATGGACAACGAGAACGCGACACCAGCTCGCAATAATCTTGATTTGCGTTGGCAGATGGTCGCGCGTTGTGTTGTATTGTAATCAAAATTGGATCACTTGTCGAAAACGTCGAAAGTTATCTCGAAATTCTCCATCTTGACTTAGCATAGTGAAACTTAATATACTCTCTGAAATAAGGTAGGATGGTTACTGATATATTGTAAAGAGGTACCCAGCTCCAGTTGAGATCACTCCTCGGTAAATCCACAATGGTGACGGAGGCATCGCTCCAACAGAAATCTATTCTTTAACATTTATATTGCCATTACAGTAATACAGTTATGATCATAGACTCATTAGTTCTTTTACCGTTATATGGGATGATATCTAAGCATTACATTACGAACACATCCATTCATATCATTTATTCACTCAGTTTGTAAAAATATGTGCTGTTACAATTTAAAACGTCTTAATTAACGTGAATGTACTCCGTTACATCGCTCTCTAACACGTCTCTCGCGGAGAGAGTTGCTAAAAAGAATTTATTAAATTAAAATGATTCCGTTAAGTTTATCTAATAGCGTCTCATCTCTAGATGACGCTTAGAATTGGACAAGCATCTCGTTTCCTGACTTCCCGAGCGCATCGAGCCGTGTCTTCTTATCCGCTCTGACGATTGTCGCATTCGCACCTTATATGGTTCGGTATTCTACCAGTCACCACTCCCTGGAGCTCGTCATTGTTGCAATGAAAAAGGGCGTGGGAACTCTTCAACCGTGTACACATTTTTGGCTATTAAATAGGTATCGACTCGATTGTAAATGAATAGTTTCCGTACAGCGCGGATGCTGCATTTTATGACCGGGCTCGTCTATCATTATAATTATTAGGCGTGACCTACTTATTTATTTACTAATTAAATACCGGTTAATAAATCATTACAAATTCCTACTGATGGTTAGAAGAAAGCTCATATCAGAGCTGTTTTGTCGTAATTTATTAAATTAAAGCTAATTGCGCCAAAACATGCACATATTAGTTACGAACTCAGAAATTGTATTTGACACTGTGGTAAACTTAAAAAAAAAAAACAATATTTCTTTTTTTTTCATGCCAATAAAATCAATTTTATAACTAGTAACGGCCCTCGCCTCACTTCTATTAATCTATGAGATAGAAAATGTAGTGAATGCGTAGGTAATCGATTTATAATGACACCGGAGTCAATCAGTATGTACGTCGCTTACTCTTTGATACATAAAGTCCATTATTTCGAATAATGAACTATTTTTAATCACATCACTAGTCACACTTGAAGACACGTCATCCGGGATTCCTTAAGTTGACATCATTATGTCCGTGAACTGATTAAAATAAAACAAATGCATACTGTTAAAACTTATTACAATACATCCGTGAAAACACTGTTTAAGAGATTCGTGAGATTAGCCGCTATGATAAACTTAACTATCGTTTAAATGGCTTATCAGTATTTATGGGCAAGATAGACGAAGATTTAAGAAGACACAAAATGAAAAGTAAATAATAACGGACCACAGCCCACACTTGGGTTCCCTGTGTTGTAGCTAACTTGGATAACACACAGACACCCAGATTGAGAACAGTTAAAGTCATCATTCAAATGTCTGCCTCGCTGGGAATCGAACTTTTTGAATGGCTGTCCAGTATAGTAATCATTATGCCACGCAAGACGTATCATAAATTATAGACCATTATTATCGTGAAATTAGGTGATGTTAAATAAATCGTCCCCATAGAAGAAAAATTATGTAACAATTTTCAACTTTGGAAAAAATCGCTATTTAGTGCTTTTTTTTCACAAATTTGACTATAACTATTGTGTAGAGGAGATACAATACCATTTTTTACATATATTATGTTGTAAATCAGTACTGTATAAAGTAAATTTTATGATACTGCAATAAAAGTGATTTTGGCCGAAAAGTTAGTTAGTTAGTTTTCCTTCTATGGGGACGAAATAACAGTTAATAATGGGTTTATCCAAATAATTTAAATTATTACGTATAATAATTATACGAAATTCTAAAATTACCTTTGATTCTTCTGATAAGTTAATGCTGTTAAAGCTAAGCAACATGAGTGTACCCATTTTCTGGTCCGTGGAGGGGGGGGGGGGGCACAAACTTTTTTTTGGACTAGAAGGAGGCAACACTCATGATAATTAAGAAATTTTATGGGCAACATTGGGTGCGTACTGAAGCTAATTACGACATCAAACTGCGAGAGAGGATAGCTATCCTTTTCTGCTCTCTTCTTAATACCTCATGTTGAACAACAATGAAATGCAGACATAAATCAGACTTGAAACATATTAATTTTAAGAATATTGGATCGTAGTCATATAATAGATGAGGAAAATTTAAAATTAATATTCATCAGTAATTTATAACGCACTTTCATAAAATGCATATACATTGTGGTGAACACATGATGTAAAATTAGATATTTCTTGTCAAAATGAAGATAGTGTGATGAACGACTTCGAAAGTTTGTTTACATTTTTTCTTTCACGACAACCTCAATGTCGTAAGCGTGACCGTGAAGAATTACGATGTCAACTGCGGATCTTGTTAAAACATTTACCGATGATAATATACTGGTTATACAGTTCTCGATTACAAATAATATATTTTAGTTCATCATTCATCACAACCCATAACTGTCCCGCTACTGTGTTTGGATCTTCTCTCACAATATGATGGGTAGGTTGGTAAAGACCGTAGTCCACCAACATGACGTGCAGATTGGCAGACTTCACACACATTTGAAAACATCATGGAGAAGTCTCAGGTGTGCAAGTTTCCTCGCGATGTTTTCCTTCACCGAAGCAAGTGTCAATTAATTTGTAATATACATATAACTTTTTGAACATTATAAGTAGAGTTGCGTGAAAGGGCAATAAGTAATTGATAGTAATTTAATCAATCGAAATATCGTTTATAGTACCTAACTACTTTGAAAATACACAATAACAATATATAAATGAATATTACGATAAAATCCCACCAGGTTCAATCTGAATGAAATATTAGTTATGATGACACCCACCAGTCTTAATGCGACACAAGTCGCCTCAACACGATGTCAGCCAGCTATCAACAAGAATACGTGGCATTTAATAATTCAGCTGTTAAAAAATAACAAATAGCTGCTTTCGTGTCGTACAGAAGTTCTCAGCAGACGGCACAGTACTTTCTCTATTCACATTCACGTCACTTTCTCGCTGTCTGCGCTGATGAGAGCCGCGGGATCTTGCGCGCACCGATCAACTTAACGTATCAATGTATCATTGTTTACATGACTGTTTAAAAATCTCAGCAAAAACCGTTACAGCTGGAGATTCACGCACTTTTCTTCTACCGTGTGAGCTTTATTTCCCTTAAACTACGCATCTATGTAGACAGTTTGAAATTTCTAATAAATAAATATGTTACACGAACTCATTGGGCATATTTAAATTTTATTCCGTTTAATGGGAGTGTTACTAATTAGAAATCTCATATTTTAATGAAGTAGAACAGCATGACAGGTGTGATGTGTGAAGTTTGACGATCTGAATACATTTCTTATGGAACTTATAATTAGTTAGACTGTGTTGAAAACGTTCGTCATTAAGAAAAGTTTAACATTTTTTAATGTACACTGCCACAACTTAATGGTAAATGGCCTTCGTTGCCCATCACAACACCATTACTGATGCGTTGCTGAGATAAAACTCGAAACAACTTTATTAATTATTACTAGTTATTTGACACTATAATAGTAATATGCAATAAATATTTCACAGTTGATTTACGGCCATTAATACAAAATTTGTCTACAGTCAAAAAATCATTATCTTTGTTATTATATCACCTACTAACTTATCCAGAAACTATTAATGGAAATATATTTGAAAAAGATGAAAAACCCAGCAATTCAAGAACCGTCCCAGCAGGAATACCGTAGGGATTGAACTAGTACATGGTAAAACGATCATCAGCAGAAAGACGAGAAGAGAAGAGTAGCTGAAGTTGGTCCATAAATTTGGACTGGATTGGACTGAAGTGGTCTAAGATGTTGTAGTCTTTATACCTATTAGAAACACGAATATTTGAGACGGTAAACAATTTTCAAGCATATAAACTAGGTTAGTGGGCGTGCAAAAAATTCTAACGACAAGTTGCGTGCGAAGCGTCAGTAGTGAGCTGGCGACATACTTCGAATAGAAACCGCACGTCGGAGTAAAACAAAAACGTCAATATACCAGATAAGAATGCTTAGATACTTAATAAATGTCAATTACGCTGCGCAGTAATTAAACACATATATACATATGAATAAAATTGGAGTGTCTGTTTG
>DWPA01004845.1:0-12419 GCA_018251375.1 Calpodes ethlius | reverse complement strand
AAAACATACATATAAAATTAATTTGCAATCACATTTCTAACCACCTTAATGATTAAGCAGCTGATTTCAATTTCCGGTATTTACAACCCGGTATAAGCTGTGCTCGCGTCACCAATAATTTCAGCATACCGGAAGATGCAACGGGAAACGACATTTTGAAACTAATGACTTAAAGGTCACATTTTTATCCATAAACTAGGTAAAGGTTTTATATAGTTAAATACCCGTTGACGAACTGATGTCATTGTTTTATATATAGTGATAATTCAAAAGTCGTCAAAAATTCTAATGATTCGAAAATGCAAAAGTCTATACTTACTTTTGTTTATATTATCTTTTCTAAATTATTCTCCTTAAACATATGGTGAGGCATTAATTTAAATTTCTAGTTAAAAAAAATCGCACATAGGTATCTACTTGTATTTGTCTTAGCGACGTCCTATATTTCAACTGTAAAAATTCGCACATTTGAGTAATTTTACATAAATTTTTCGCAATTTCATATAAATTTCTGTTTACAAATGACGCAGTTCGATATATTGTCTTAAAGATGTCTCATGTGTGAATAAACATAGATTTGTAAAAAAAAAAAATTTTAGTTTTAACATGTGACAATAGATGGCGGTATTAAGTTTTTTATATCACACTATCGATCATTTGACGACTGACTCATCTAAGGCGGTAATAGCCAGCCAGGCGGGATTCATGGAAAGATAATAATCACAATAATAATATGAATTAATTAGTTAATAATAAAATAATTGATAATATAATCCATATATTTATCCTGCATTAAACTGCATTGGAGCAATGCGGCGGATTATGCTCTGGCTTTCCTCAGTAGTGAGGACAAATATATGTCTATACATTCATTGATGTATGAATCCAATCCTTATGTAAAACCTGTAGTTTACCGTTTTAGTTACCAAACAGTATATTAATATTTTTACTTACTTGCATATGTCTATCTATTTTCACTCAAAATATTCATGCAACCTCTTTAAGTATTTCAAAGAGAGTTTTCTGAAATAGCACAAGGTCCTCGATTCATAATTTATAAAGACGATTTGAGTAAACGATGCAAAAACTTGAGTTCGCGTCAATAGTCGTCAGGAAAGCAAATACACATGAATGGATTGGCCACGCATTGTGATCGAGGCAGCCGATGTGCTGCACGTGTGACCGTCGCGTCGCCGTCGCAAGAAACGAACTTGATCACCTACGTAACAATCAATTATGCGCTCTGCTTACCCTTTTTGTCGATGCGTTTCTTGATTTATGTTCTTAGAAGTGGTGCGTAAAAAGTATTTGTCATGTTTTTTGCGGCTATTTCCAGTGTCTTTCTGAAATAATTTATTCGTCAAATAATTTACCTGCGTTAAAGTTTTCTTTAATCATTAATTATGTTAGTATAAATAGCGAGAGATAAGAACTTATATTTAAGTTGCAATGCAATTTAATTTAAGGAAGTGTAATCTATGTTAGGTACTTGAAGAATGTTATTTAGTTACTTGTATTTAAACAAATGATCTTTTTAAAAAAGATAACTGCAAATAAGCACACTATTATTTCACTATATAAATTTTGTGCGTGTGTGTCTGTGTAGTGTGACATAGCGCGATTGTCCCACCACTTGAGTATGAAGTAACGCAATAAAAAATCCACCCGCGCCTCGTCACGCAGGGACCTTTATTTTGATAGTGTATTCGGTTAACCGCCGTCCATTGTCACAATGCCGTTTGATTATTGATTTTTACGCCAAATATTACCTTTTGGAATCCTCTATTCACCACAATTAAAGTTCCTTATAACGTAGTGCATTTAATTCACCACGTACAAAAGGATGAAGGAGCTGACTGTCATTTATAAAGCGTGGAACTTGTCGCAATTCAGTGTATTCACATCAAATGCAACTTCGGGTTCGTGTCGAATAGAAAGCAAGTCATTCAAGTTTATTATATGATTTTTATTTTTGAAATCATTAATCAATAATATATACGTAGATATTCATTACTATTAATGAAATTGAAATGAAACTTTTATTTACAATTACGCATTCTGCGAACAATATGCGCGTAATACTTATTTCAGCGTTGAAATCAACCAAATGATACAAATGAAGCGTATTAGTGATCCCTTACTACTTTGCGTCTAGGTAACGATTTATTCTGACCACCGAGATTGCACGTTTATGTTTTTCTGTTTAAAAATAACTAGATCCAAAAATTTTGGCGTTTCCTTTCTTTATATGTGAATATCAAAAGAGAAACGTATGAAGAAAAGATTTTCGCGCAAAGTTGTTTACTAATCCTTTAATCCTGCGAGTATCACTCCTTCGTTTTGCTAAACAATTGAGCTACTAACAATACTGTAATGGTCACTGAAATTGTATATCTATTCTGTTTGTGGGCAACGTTGCCGAAAGAGATCTCAAAGGAGTTTGTTTGCGTCCGCTTTGCATCAGCAGTTTGATGTAACAACACGGCGGCGGCTACTGGTATTGTTTGCATTTAATCCGTTTGTAATGTCCTTTATTCAATGTTTTTATAAAAGGAACCGTGTTCGGCCGCCCTTGTAATGTAAATAATGCATAGTTTTCTTTACTCTTGAACGATTAAAGCGAAATAGTTTTTCAATATTATTTTTTGCCGATCTAGGCATATTGTACGCTTTTATTTGTTTCTATTGTCTAAAATTGTATTTTTAGAATACAACAGAGAGATATTAAATTGTTATTTGGTTACTATTCAGATGAATTTGATCAGTCACAATTAAATTAATCGAATAATTTTTGTTGACATTGAAAAATAAATGAATATGATCATGACTATAATAAATAAAATAAATAAATGAGAATCACTGAGTGGGTATTAAATTTTTTACTATTGCAATAATTTTATCTCACAGACATTTACTTCTGATAGGACTGTATGAGGGATTATAGTTAGTTTGTAACTCCTGTCAGTAATAGTCTTTCTAAGAATATCAGTTTGTTATTATTCCTTCATAGCCCTATTACTAAATGTTAGTACGTCCACATAGTAATCATAACTAAGCAGTTTGTTTAAATCTAAAACTTCTTTTCTCATTCTTATTTCTTTTGTGATTCGGTATTAAGATACTATATTACTGTGAGCTCCGTGACTCTTATCTGCGTCACAAATTCCACAACACTTATACTTCTAAGAAACGGGTGAAATCCGAATAATAGAGTCACCTGAGCCTCTCCCTGTTTTGCCAAAATCAGATTATAATTAAAAAGAACTCGTAGAAGCGTTTCTTTCATCGATGAAACTCTATCTTCACGAAATTATATCCGGGCCCACGTTAAATCACGGAGACCGAATTTCAGTAAAACTGTTTTTATGAAAATAATATAGACGAAAGCTCTTACAATAGAATTGTACCTACTGGACTGGCCATTGCCTAAAATTGAATATATTTCTTTATTTAAGTAACTACGCGTTACAGTGGGTTGACTTAATAAATAATGCCATTTTTTAGCAGTGAATCCTTAAAGTTGGTGAGAATTAATAGTAGGTGTTCAATAATAAATAAGCAAACATATTACTTATGTATATAATATGTTATATAATTGCTGTCTGACAGGAATAAGTAAGAAAAGTATATCAAGAGCGGACAAAAAGTGTTCATGTTCTTGCTTTTGAAAGGACCACGGAGTTGGAGCTTTTCTAATTGTGTATTTTCATTTTAGTGTAGTTAACCAAAAATGTATAAAAATTGTCAATAAAAAAATGCAATCATGAAAGAAACAAACGAATAATATCAATCGGTAATATAAACGGTAATGATTCGAAATACTTCTAAGAGTTAATTGCAATATCATGGATAAAAGTCGGCGAAAACACACACACACACAACAATTATGCAATAAAAATTGTATTTACAAATTTCAAACGTAATTTAGCAATATTGTACGTGATTATGTCTATTCTTGATTCCTTGTTAAGTTCCCTTGACCTTGTAGTTAATAAACTTCAAAGAGGCTATCTAGTGAGAAAAAAAACATAAAAGAAAAAAATGTAAAGAAGCAATGAAGCCTCAAGTCAATTGAAAGGGTACTGTCAATTGAAAGGGTAGGTACCCCTAGCCAGGTAGGTTTCACGGATAGATAATATTAATGAATTAATCCTAATATTGATAATTAATATAATCTTTAGGCAACACCTTACCAATAAGCAGACCGGGTTTTACACCACAGTATGCCGGCATGCGATTGGGGTCAGTATTGTAAACCGCCCCAATACAGCGAAAATTATGATGAATAAGGCGTGGCTGGTCGGGTTATGAAATTGATATTTTTTAACTAACCATGGTATAATAACTAACTTCCAGATTAATGTCTTAGCAGTCTTGTAATACAATGTCCATGACTCATATATTATAATACTTGACCCATTTGCTCATTACTGAGCTATGCAGCTATTAATAAAGAAAATACATTTAGAATTGTTTAATATACTTTGACGAATTATATCACCTTACCGTATACCGTACACTATTTAAGTATTGTAACTTAAGTACCCGTATGTACATAAAAAGGTGCAAAGTTGTACAAAGGGTATTTTTTTTCGTAAAAGAGTTCAAAAAGTATGAGCATTCCATAACGGGCTTGCAACTCGATCACTTTAACATAACACCTTGTTGAATGTGGGTTACTGGCATACCGGCACCGCTATAGCAAACTGTTTGATTTTTACATCAATTGCCAAAAAATGAACGGGTGTTGCGCTGAAAGGCGACACCATCCGGTGCCTAGTGTTAACTCAATTGACAATTGTACGGCGTGCCCGATTTCTGATATACATTTTTTTATACAGTTATTTCTGTTTTAACTAATCTTGTATGTTTTTAGAATCGGGCCTCATAATGTAAGAGGTGTCATTAAGATCTATTTAAATAATATATTATTCCGTAAATAAAGTCTTGCTTGAGCCAACCGCTAAACGTCTCGTCGTGTTTCGTCTGGAGGTTGCGATTGAGGCCGTTCTTTTCTTCTCCTTTTTCTCTTCTTTCTGATGTTGCTGAAGTACTGGAGCGGCGAAAAATTTACATGACTTTACTGACTTACTCTCAGTTGGAATTTCAGGTCTTTGTATTCTATTTACATAAAAACACATTGAGGAGTACCTATACTGTACTGTTTGACCATTACATTACATTACATTCTTGCTTACACAAGTCACAAAATCAATGAATAACAAACAGCGACCTTGAACTATCAAAATCAATAGAACCAGAGCTACAAGTGCACTATTATGGCATCAGCTGATGTGACGGTAAAGAGTTCAACGCACTCTGTATTATTCTCCTCGTGGGTCCATACAGAAAAACTGCATTAATACAAAAAGCGTGACGGTCTATTGTGAAAAAACTCAACCCTTTGCATCGTGCCATAGCAGGTACCCCTGTACACACAACCCTTTAAAATGCTCACAAAAAACCTCAGGGAGACGAAAGGGTAAAAAAGGGTTAATATTACGCATGCGCCGAACGGGATCACTGCCCTCGTTTTTCATTTCAAAATTTGACTATTTGAAATTTAATTTTGAAACGGGTAATCAATTCTACGCTTACTGTATTCTAAATCGTAAAAAAAACATACTATTCAAATAACGTAATTTATAATGCAAGTTTAGTAATATCCTTATATTCTGACTGTGTCATTGAAACCGGCGACTAATGAAAATCTAACTGACGACGGAAAATATTTTATTATCTGTGCAATCTAACAAGTTTAGTCGGTATCTAATCTTGTAGTTTTTGATAACTTAGGTATAGAAAGATAAGAATCCGTAAAGAAATTCTTTATACAGAACTACGGATAAAGAAGTATATTCACGACTTTTATTCAAGTGTGGTCAAGGAAAGTTTTATTTGTCAATAAAAGAGTCGTGCCGCAGAATAAACGAGTTGATACGTGGTTTTATTGGTAATATTAATAAATCATTAGGAACTTACTTATACTACATTTTGTTCTCTATGTTATTCTACGCTCAAAGATATTATGCCAATAATAATAATTTTACTTCAACGCTTGAAAATTATGTTATTAAGTTTTAAACAACTGATATCTGTCCTAATGATGGACACGGAGCTTTTATCGCAATAAAATAAAAAATGCCATAGGCTATTGTCGTACTAATTGGAAAACTTTAGACACTTTTGAAAAAAATATGGAGTTTGCGAGTGTCAACGACTCACGATTGTTGTATCTAAGTAGGACTCTAATTATTATTAATCCGTATTATTATGTACGCTATGTAATGTAAGCTAAAATTCAGTTCAATGGGGCCATACATATATTAAGCGATTTTTCCTTTTTTCACATTTCACTATATTACTTATCTATTGAAATTTACATATTATATTCAAACGTCTATTTCCACTACTAAGTATATAAATTTGAGTCTTATTATTCAAATGGAAGAGTTTTAAAAAAGTTATAAAAATTATCATGATTAGATCACAACAACCAAATAAGTTTTACGTCTGCGACAAACGTACTTAATATGATAATAATACAAGCTGCCGTACAAAAACATGAACAAAGCTACCAAATAACGGAGTGAAACTATAATTAAGAAAGATAAATATCGTTTATTACTGTTAGAAAAGTCGATTAGAAAAAAACTACCCCTTTCACCCCACAATTTGTAACCCGTACGGTGGGCGCCGGGCGCGCAGCCCGACACGCATAAAAACCAAGTGAGCCATGTTAACATGGAGTGAGCTTTAGATGCTCCTTACATATATAACCAATTTGAATGAATATGTGACGAAATTTAGGAAAGATTTCATCATGGCTCTTAAAATTTCCTTATTTACTTTAAATTTCAATGACTCGATAATCAAAGATGATGGAGCATTGAATGAATTATTATTTGACAGTCGTTCGTAGGTGGAAGAATTAAATAGTATTATACCCTACTGTAAATATACTACTAGAATCTAGTAGATACTAAGCCCACATATTGCGCTGATATTTTATAAATAGATTCATTTGTTTGTGTTGACTTTATTATATTTTTCATATTTGGTTCGATTTTGTGTGTGTGTGTAAGCTAAACTTGAATACAGGTATTTTTTGTTGAACTTCGGGAGAAAAAAGTTGGTAAAACACACAAATATATTAACTAGCCAGAGATTACTTATGTGATTTCACAGATCTGCTATATTTACGAGAATGTCTCTCAAAATTTTTCATTTGTAAATGTTAAGAAGTCGACTCCATATGTTTGCATCCGCAAGGAAAAAATGTTACAGTTACATAACGCTTTTCCATAATAATAGAATCATTATCGAAAACAGAAGAGCGGGCAGCTGATTTATTGGACGATAATGGTCGCTGTCATAAATAGTTTTTTGTAACTGTTTCTTTTTTAATTCGGGTGTGCATGCAGACACCCGGCCTTACAGCTTTTTTTTTAATTAGTAAAGAATTTTATGGAAATACTGCCACGCACACGCGAGTATAATGCTTTTGTAGGATGTTAATTAAATATTATGTTATTACATTGACCGAAATCATTAGGAACACAGCTAGCACCAAGCAGAGTGATTTTAAAACCTACTTAATAGTTATTTATTCTATAAATGTAGCCTTATAATTAAATTTAATGTTCAGCGCAATAGCCAGAATCTGCGATTTATTTTTAACGGCAATGTACTTACCGATAATGCCTTAATGTTAATTTGCAAAATGCCGGCTTCTAATATCGTTTTTCAGCTTTTTACATACAAAAAAAAAAACAAAATTTGGCGTAAAATAAAAAACCATAACCTCTCATAAGTGATTAACTCCTTGCAATATAAAACAACTTACCGACTCTTAACCCGTATAAGTACAGTACACTATTTTTTTTTAAATCTTCTAATGATACCTGAGTGTGGGATTCCGAAATCTGCCTAATTTCTATTTGCTTCGGACAACTAGGCGACTACTGAAGAGTTTATAGTGGACCTGAATCCTGATCCTGAGTTACTCGGATGTTTTCTCCGCTGAGGTCGGCTGGCCGCAGTGGTCGTGGCGTGTATCGTTACAAAATCACTTACACATCATAAACAACTTGTCGTAATAGAACCCATTTGAAAATATAACAAAAGAAAAACTGAAAATGTAACACTCACTCTCCGAACCAAATTTGACCGTATTACATATTGCCAATGGGTAACTTCGTATTGACATTTTTATATTTTATTTTCCAAATTAAATGTATTTGTAAGTGTAGTGTATAAAACAATAAAATTACCTTTCTCTGCATTTCTAGTCTGTTCTTCTATTTTCTGGCAACTTCTTCGTTTGTCTTCGTCTCTGTTAAGTAGTGTTTGCCTGATTTTTATATGTATGTACGAATACTATTATCTAATCCGTGGTGTGACCTAGACACTTGATGAGGCATTCCAATCGTACAGCCTGTACGTAAATTATATTCATATACCTACATCTTTTTATTTTTAAGTAGATATGTAAAGTTACTTTAAGTTTAAGATGACGATGATATATAACCAATATTAGTAACAATTTTTTATAATTACGTATTTTTGTTAGTAATATTCTTTTATATTTTTATTCCTAACGATGCGAAAGTGAATAAATGGATATCAATAAATTGAACCGTATGTTCAAAAACCAATAATGTCAAATACATGTGTTGAGTAACCTCGACAAATTCACAAAATGGAATAAATTAAGTATTTCCACTCTCAGTCAATAATGACGTAAACGAGCGTTCAGTGGCGCGCGTGTGGCGCGAGCGTACCACACGCTATAAAGCGTTATACGCGTCATACTATATTACTCGGAAACACTGCTTCAAACGACTTAAAAATTCAGCGATTCCCCGTTGAAAAAAAGAGTTAATATTGATCGTAGATTTTTCGTCGTGGGGTGCAGCGGCCGGCTGAGTCACCCCACGGTTTTTACTCACCCTAAGTTATATTTTTTGTAAAGCCCCCCTCTCTCCCTCAGCCCGCTTTAAAGGATGAGTAGTCTCTATGGAAACGACTCGATCTAATTTATAGGCAGGAGAAAATACGGATTGCTTAATTAAGAATTTATAATGTATCTACGAAGAAATTAATTACAAATTTCGAGTTTGCAAATTTCTTATATTAAGATGAACAAAATTTATTTTTGCAAACCTTAAAATTCTCGTGAAGGCATTAGTTGAACATTTAATTAAAATTGGCTAATTATTATTATTCGCAAAAACAAGTTTTTAAACTTTTACAAGCTTGAAGAACAAAAATTAAAATCGCGAAACGTAAATTATATTTATCTTAAATTACATAATAAAATAAAGGAGTGGAAGAACACTAAAATTATAGTGAAAGTGAAATTATAATTTGTATAAAAAGCGTTATTAGTTAGATGACGTATGAGGCTACAGGACGACGGTTTATGAATACGCAAGGGTTGTTTTACTGTAGGAAAGGAACGAGGGCACGCGCGGGTTAAAAAACTGTGGGTCACGGCCAGCCAGACCAGCCGTGAGCCGTCAGTTGGCGGCTTTTTGTGGCAGGGAGCGCGCGTACTGAGCAGGCGCCGGCGCAGGTGAGACTTCTTTATTAACATACAAAAAAGTAAGCTTTTAATCTACGTTATAGTCAGGTTTTGACCCATGACAAAGACAATTCTGTGGCAATGTTGAAATTGGAAAAGTTTTCAAATTGTCTGCAGACAACCATACGAATTTATGGTTTTAAAATAATACTTATGATATTAAATGTAATATACCTTACATTTATTATTTATAATCAGTAGTATAAAGCAAAACAAGCAAAATCATGTCTGTATGTAATATAATGCGATTCTCATCGTATTAAAAATGTATAGATACCTAAATATTGCATGTAAATGCAATTTTTAACAATAACATTAAAGCTCTGTGTTTCGCAATAATAGTTAAATATTTTATTATAGTTTATGCACTCTTTTAAACGAGTTTAGAATGAGTCATTGACAAGATGTTTAAAGTTTTTGTTGATTATATCATAAATTGCCTTTCTATTTTATTTGTTTGACATAGACACAAAATATTGATAAAAAAAAGTATATAACAAAAATATACCATTTTGGACAGTTTATTTACAATATGCTTTTGTAGGTAGGCATCTATGTTTGCGTGTATTAAAAAATCACAACAAAGCAATAATTTCATAGCAATAGCCTAGTGCCTATTGACTTTCGGATCGTCACATTATTTTCAGTAAAACAATATAGGTACATAGATCAAATGTTTAATCATAAAACAATATGTAATAGCAACATTGCAGCTCGTAATGTTTTTTTTTATGTAACTACTAATTTTATTTATACTATACACGCGGAGTTATAAGTCAATCACACGAATGGTAACAGAAACAATTTTAATTTTTTTACACAAATAGTAACTAAAGATATGTAAATACCAAACAAAATCGCTACTCGTTTTAATAAGGGGTTCCATATAACTTTCCTAATACAGGCAATGAGTATAATTATTGTCATAAAACCGAGTGTAGGTTACATTTGTACTATTGCTAAATAATGTTCAGTACTTTTTAAGATGATCGGGTTCACATTTTTCAGAAACATTGTTTTATGCTACGTGGTCAAATGAATCAATTATATAGGAATATTTTAATTCTATAGTTTAATTATAATAGCCGATACTATTTCTTTATTATTGTGATAGTATACTCAAATTATTTACGATATTTTCCCACATGAATTCCTATATTAGGATTTCATATGTCGTGGGTGGCATGGCCGAGAATAACTTATTTCCCTCAAGCGGGATTCGAATCTGAAAGCCTTCGATTCACAGGCAGGGTCACTAGTAACTAATTAGTCTGTGTGGTCTTACTGTAATATGCAAGGAACTATGTGTTATAATATATAAATAACTACTTACATATTATAAAGACCTCTGAATAGTCCATGTAATTGAATATTAAAATTACAGATAGGTACTTTTGCATTTGGTGGGTTTCCTACTTACTAGGTTTTCTTCTTAAATTACAAAAGTATTAGGTATTAGTTTGTTTAAAAAATAGATAGGTCAATTGTACTTGACATAAAAAATAACCGTATATCACTTAATGAGAATTCCGGTTATCTTATAAATCTTTGATACTATATTGAATCTTACTTGAAATGGCGACTCATACGTCGGCCGTTTCTACAAAGAAGTCATTGATGATATTGCTGATCATAATAATTAGATCTCGTGGGTACGGCGAACAAAAACAATGGCGACGATGATGCCTAATGAGCCATAAAGAAGAAAACGATACGTAGAGCAAACCGTAGACAAAAAAGGGCGCGGCAGGGGCAAGGAGGACGCGCGGGTGAAAGCGCGAGGAAATGGCGGGAGAGCTAAATTAATTTGCGCGCTCCCGCCAAACAAAGGCACGCTAATGGAACGCGGCGAATGGAAAAAATGCCACCGTCCGCTCTCTGGCGACTTATTTTTTTTTTGCGAATAAAACCTTTGACTTTCCCAAATGAATAACATTACACCCGTCGAAGTTTGTCAATGGCTGCTTTGTGCAGATTTAATGAAGAAGAACGGAGTGCGATACTGTTCTAGCTTTTCATTATTGTGAAGAAGGTAATTTCATTAGATTGATGACCAACTTAGAAAATTCATTTCTGTTTAAAACGTTATACCTATATTGTTTTAACCTTGAATGGTCATAAATCATTAGGTTTTTGAAATTTATTATTATGATTGATAACTAAGACATTGTTTTTCTGTTACTAAATATTATGTTTTATTATAGCTTCAACATTCAATCGTTAATTCTTTGTCTTACAGAGTCCAGGTACGAAATACGACAACCTTGTAATTAATTACGCGTTTGGTCATGTAATACGGCCTAATTAAATCATGAACATATTAACCCTTAGTAAAAATATACATTTTATGATTCTTTAGTTACGAAACTTAAATTTGATGAAAGATTTGTCCTAATCAGCAGAATACAATATGAACACAAGCCTCCGTACAGACATTTTTTGAAACACCGACGGACCCGATGTTGATAGATTAAACCATAATAGATTTTAAATCCATGGACCGAGAATAACAGAACATTACTAACGAGTAATGTTCTGTCTGGGATGAAGTCGGGACCCCATTGTTACAGTGAAATACAAAGATCTCCAGTAACACATCTTGTAAACTTAGTAAACTTGAAAAGTTTTGAAACAGACAGTATATACCTACAAAATATTAGATTAAAAAAAACATTAAATTAATGTACTTTTCATTTGAACGAGATTAAGTAAGTTAATAATAATAAAAAAACCCTCATGCATACTCTAAGGTAAATTCTAAGGTAGATGTTTCACACATAGACTTCCTATGCTTTTTATTAAGTCTACTATACAAATAAAAACGGTTTTAGAG
>DWPA01004844.1:0-12420 GCA_018251375.1 Calpodes ethlius | reverse complement strand
TGTCCCATTGCTGGGCTCGGGTCTCCTCAAACAATGTGAGGGGTACAGGCAATAGTCCACAACACTGGCCAAGTGCGAATTGGTGGACTTCACACACCCTCGAGAACATTATGGAGAACTCTCGGGTGTGTAGGTTTCCTCGCGATGTTTGATCATCAAAGCAAGTGATAATTAACTTGTAATACGCA
Source organism: Calpodes ethlius (assembly GCA_018251375.1). Taxonomy (NCBI): domain Eukaryota; kingdom Metazoa; phylum Arthropoda; class Insecta; order Lepidoptera; family Hesperiidae; genus Calpodes; species Calpodes ethlius. The sequence continues at coordinate 12,232 of DWPA01004844.1, read as the reverse complement.
CGTAACTTGAAAATTAGAGGCGCGTGCAGGATTCGAACTCACGTACGTTCGAACTACTAAGCTATCCATGCCTTGAATATTTATACTTTTACTAAATGCACATCACATTTACACAAGACGAGTTATTTTTGCTACAAAAGTTACATCAACTTCATCGAAAGTTGCGATTTTGAGACACAAAGAAAATGTCGTCTGAGCAGCTAGGCCAGCTCCCATAGAGATGTTAAACTCTCGTATGGTCCCCAGGGTCCAGTGATTGAGAACATATCCCAAAGATGCGGTGGCTTCCTCCGGCAGCTGTCGCTCCGTGGCTGCGAGAGCATAGCTGATGGCTCCATGAAGACACTGGCTCAGGTACGGAGTGACAGGCACTATTACTTATGATATATAAAAATGAATGTTTGTCTGTGTGTCCTTTATAGAATCGTAAACGATACATTTGATCATGAGATGATCTTTAGCAAAGTTGCTGTGTATGAGCCCACGAAGGTTTCCAAGTTGGTACGACCAATTTTCGACAGGTGGCGGCACTGTCATTCCAATTAATTTCATATATTTCCGTGGCAGTTTGTGTTGGCGTAGCAATGCGCGCAGGGTTCAGCTAGTTTAGAATAAATTTTAGAAATGTATTTAATTTTAGAACGCTGGGAATTGTATTTTATTATCAATACAAAAATCGTTTCGAAATTCAATCTACCTTTGTATTCTGAAGGTAGTCTTAATTCATAATTTTAAAGACTTTAGTGCTTTGAAATAGACGTTGAATCAGTTAAAATAAATTAAGAAATAAGCTAAATAGGTAACTAGTTATTGAATATTTATTACTTGAAAGAAACCACTGTTTCACAATTTAACAAAAACAGGAAATATTAGGAAGGAAAAAATATGTTCTTTATACTATTATGGAATCAACTTAAGACTCAAGACATTATCACGCATGTAGATATTATATGCCTAACTTTAGGCCAACTAGATATTAAGAAACGAACCGTCTAGGTTTTATAAGAGTAGGAGTCTATGTTTATTATCTACAAAAAGGTTAGGATTCCGGTAAGTTCTTAGAGATACGAAGGCGATTACTATTATATTACAACAACAGTAATTTATAATATTCTTAAACGAAATAATTCCACGAAATTTGATTGCAATACACAGTACATATTTATTTATTACGATAAATATTTTCGTTTGATCTTGGATACAATTTGAAAACATATAAGTTCGAATTACAGAACAATAATTATATTAATTATAACTGATTAATCACATTTATGTAATAATCAGTTACATCATTTAAATAACAATCAATTAACCATAATTACAGTTCCTTTACAACGTGAATTAAAAGATAACGCAAATTACTGTTTACAATTTTATACGTACGTCATGAAATCCTGGTTTCGGGTAGCTTGCTATTAAATTAGGATAATGGTATTAAATTAATAATACCGCACTGTTATTAAAACATAAAATAATTCAGTGCAAACCTTTTTAATTATGCCCATTTGTTAACAGAAAACACGGTGAGGTTTTCGTAGCTGTCTGGACCAAATTACAAGGGAAATATGAGCGGTCTGGAATAATTTCAGCTAAGCTGTATTTCAAGTCTTCGGTTGTATTTTTGGGGGAATCAGGGTCATTTAATTTCTTCATTAAATTAATTTGACGGCTGCAATTTATTAGAGGCCGTCTGCAGGGCGAAGGGCGAGGGTCTCTCGTTACACGTTTTGTTACGTGACCAACCCGAATGTTAGAAGTTGCTAAACATTCCCAAGGTCTCCGACAAGGCTTAATTGGTTCAGAATGATTGAACGATAACAATGTCTGGAAAATACTACCTTTATTTTCAAATAATTCTAAGGTTATTTGTAATATAAAAAATAGGTATTACACCTGCATATCATTTAATTATTAGAAGCATTACACATGGTACCCGTTATCGGGGAAAAATGTAGAACGTAACTACTCGTCTAATCCAATGATATTTCAATTACATGGAATTCTATTAACGACTTTATGAAATATTTTAGTAAAATATGTGGTTTATCAAAGTTTGTGTCATTGTTTGAGTAAATTTACTGTATGTACCCAAGATAGGTACTTACGTGACAGCGTCATTTCAATAACTATAAAATAGAAATAGTTTAGCAGCTTAGGCTTCAGTAATGGAGAACCTAGCTCAGTAGTAGGGAAATAATGGGTTATAGTGTGTTCATTTGTTATTCCACATCTTGAGCTCCAGTACTTAACAGTTTTGGAAATTTAAAAAGCAGAAGTTAAATATAATGAATGACTTTCGTTATAACAGCATTCCTATGTCTATAATTGATGACTTAACATTTTTTATTACTATCTCACAGTAAAGTTATTAAATGTAAACAGTACCTTAACTGTTTACATTTAATAACTTTACAGTTTTATATAATAAAGAGTGAACTATTCATTTCATTAAATAACGTTCACAATGGCGGCTCTGGAGATGGGTTTGAACACATTTTAGCGCCAAAATTTAAAAATACATTTTTTTTAAATTAAGTATTATATGTTCAATGAACTCCCTACTCACAGTATATATATAAAAAACTCAGAGCCATGAAAAAGTGTTACAGTAACAGTTACTACTTTCTTGCGTGAGAGATGCGATTAATATCAGTCGTAGTGACCCAAGTGCTTATTGAGGCGACAATAATACAAAACAAAATGAGCTAAAAATAATATTTTCGACAAAAAAAGATTGTTGTAATAGTAATAGAATCAAAATATGTACGTATGCTAGAAGTTCCGCAGTGTACAATATGCAACCGAGAATTTTACATTTCGTGTTCAATATGCATGTCTCTTCGATGTTTGTTCATGTTCACTGTAACTATTGATATCATTTCGTATGTCCAAAGGCGGTGGGTTCATTCTAGTTGTTACTTACTGTAACGTTGTAAAAGTTATGGTTTTAAAAAGTTACAATTCATTTATATACAAATGCAATAACACGTTAGATAAATTAGTGGCCATCTTAAATATTGTATTGTTAATGCCAAGTGAAAGTCGAAAAAGATTAACGAGTACCGTCTTAGGATAATTGAGATTAATTGGTCAGCATGCCTCTAGAAAGGTATTTACAAAACCATTGCCACTAGCAGTTAATTGCACAATATTGTTAAATAAAGCATCATCATAGTAGTAGAGGCATTAGCAAAATCAGCTTTAGGCGATTATTGTGCAACCAAAAATCCGATTAAAGGCCAATTTCATATTTCATTCTTTAGTTTAAATAGTTCATTAAAATATCGTCTAACGTTGTTCTATACAGCGATAGAATGAAACAATAGGATTTAAAGTATAGTTTAATATTTAAAGGTCTTTTCTACAACTGACTTTAAATCACTCATCGAATTTCATGGACACGGCCAGCCATGCTGGACTTTCCTTGACCTGATTGACTGCTTACTATCTAATTTAATGACCCTAAAATGATAAAATTTGTAATACCATAATAAGCCTAAGTATACGATTGTACAGGAGTTAATTAGTGGCATGTTTATAAGATTTAAAGCATAAAATTTTACAATTGTTCCCTAAAGTAAACGCTGTTTATTAAAATTGAGCAATGAAACTTTATACAAAACTTTATTCTTGACGAGGTATAAATGGTTGAAAATTCGTTGATTAATATTAAGATTGGCACAAAGTCGTTACTTGGCGACCCAAATCCATCAACTTTCTTGGGATAGATGTATAAACTGTAATCGGGTTGAATATCTACCCGATAAAACTCTGTAAAATCGTAGTCGAATTTCGAAGGCAGTTTTCTTGAAGCTCGTAACGAAAATGGTGAATTTCGTTTTAAATTGCGATGTTGTTGTCGTGTTTGTCTTCCATTAAATTATATGAACGTCGGGTTAGGTCTGTTAAGGTAAACATTTTCCGTTACCTACTCCATTGTCCAACATCGAGCTTACACAGCTGATGTTTGATTAAAATGGAAATGATTATGGAAATTTCCATCACAATCTTTTAGTACCTACACTTTATACTGAAACATACTTTTAAATTAATTAATTTTCATCACTGACAAAGTGTATTTTCTTGTTGCAGGTTGAACAAATGGTTGCTACATTGCAGAAAATTTGCATCACTGCAAAAGCATGATTTGGGTACGTATGATAATTTCGATTCAAAATTGTTTCTATATTATTTGTTAGTAATCCACTTTTTGACACAATAATAATCGTGATAATCCCAATAGCAGTACCTATAACTCTAGAAAGTTTGTAATACATTAATTCGACTGAGTAGCAGAGGAAATTTACTGACGAATGCACTTAAAGGTCGTGAAAATTCATGAAAAAATTCTTGAGCATTTTCGCTCTTAGCAGTGTACGTTAAGCAGTTAGTCACAGTTAAGATGTTAAGCCTTGTGACGTGAATATATACGCTATATAACCGAGTAGTACTCGAATTTACCACAATTTATATTAGTCCGCACTGCAGTACCTTGGTTAACTACACATGGTTTTCTCCTCTGTGACAAACATCTTTCATCTTATTGCGTCACGGAGCTTGGAAATCCTTAATAGAAAAAAGTATTATTGTAATATTAGAAGTATTTGTAGAGAGGAAGCTGTAGCTAATGCAATGAATATCGCGACGTCAGTGGCCGCGAGCGCGCGTGAAACGTGTATCGGGATGAGCGCGCGGTGGCGGCGGCGGAGCGCGAGCGCAGCGCGGCGGGCCGCGTGATGCGCGGAGCGTGCGGCGCGTCGCCCGCGCTCTCTCCGGCGCCGCGCGCGTGATGCGAGCGGTCCGCGCCGCGCTATACGCGTGGCTCGTCTGCTGCGCAGCTGCGCTCTCCACTCACAAGTACAGCACGCGCGTCGTGCGTACCAAGTACGGTCCGTTGAGGGGTATAGTCGTCCATTCGCATCCTCAGGTAGAGGCCTACCTCGGTGTGCCTTACGCTACGCCGCCTCTAGGAAGTCTCAGGTATGCATTTTTAGTTTATATCTTCATTAACATAGAGTAAATATATTACTTCTATATCTATGTATATATTATGTGACTATGACTACCATAATATATAGGTTCAGGACCGGTGTAATTGGTGCAAATTGGGGTGGCCTAACTCCAGCAGTGGACATTGAAAGGTTGATAGACAGATATAGGACTGCATTCTGTATTAGTATTTCTTTTCTCATCAAAAGCAGAAGATATATATTTTATGTTATTGCACTTCTATTATTTCATTATAATGTTACTTTTTAAGTTATATGAACAACACAATATTAGGCATCAGTGACAAATTAACGATGACAAAGTTGTCACCTTTAAATATCATCAATCCCGAATGCAAGTTGGGTGTTTTACTAGGTGCGCTTTAGAAATAGAGTCATCATTATTTACTATAATGTGGCATTGCAATCAAACATCACTTCAGAATACGTGATAAAAAATTATAATGGAGTTATATAATAGTGACAAGTACTGTTCTAATATTTCTGTTGTGTTACAAGGTACATGCCACCAGTGACGCCATCGCAGTGGCGGATGCCGCGGCTGGCGGACACTCCGGGACCTGCCTGTCCGCAGGCGCCGCCGACCGCCGCGCCCTGGGAGGACGCCCTGCTCACACACCCGCGGGCCCGGATCCGCCAGCTCGAGCGTCTCCTGCCGCTACTGACCAACCAGAGTGAAGATTGCCTCTACGTCAATCTATACGTACCTGTTGGTGGTAAGAATCTTAATTGGAAATATTTTACTACCTACCGATTGCTTTAATTCCATATGTTTTGTATAGTTTTGTTCTTTGTTTTTTTTCGTTACATAGGTTATAAGTAAGAATATAATGAAACTCTACAATAATTATTTAGTTATTGCTTAATAAAAAAGGTGTTTATAATGTAAAATATGATACGATACTATATGACATAACAGTCATGTAGTATACATGACTGCTTAGAATAGTAGTTTTTGATATCTGCAGTGTGAATAAAAAAAAATGATAATGTGATGTAATGAATAGAGTAACGTTATTTTTTAATTGTAGTATACATTTATTTCAAACTTGTAACTGCTGTGTAACTTTAGGAAACCTATACATTAATTAACCTATACCGAATGGCCCTGACACGAAAAAATAGATAGATGTGATTTTTTAAATTACCATTATTTCATTATTTAATCGGTTATTAACGTAAAATAAACCCCCAGTTTTACCCCAAACTCACTATGATACCCCAAATATTACTACAAAGATATGATTCTATACTAAGAGATTTGAGCATTTTTTAATCTATTTTCATCGATACAGATGATTGTAATAAAATAAAAACAGTATGAATAAAACATGGCGGTATGGGTTGAAATAAAGCAATACGGGAATTGCAGTTGTTTCTGCAAGGATAAACAACCTTGATAAAATATGCGCTCATTTTGCACCTGTCGCTTTCCCGAAGGATATCTTCTGTAATCTAATCATTGAAAATGTTCCCGTATTTCATAACGTACTTGTATACCAGTCAACTGTAGGCAAACGAGTAAGGAAGGGTAATCCAAATTACATAATACATAAAAGTAATTTGTAGATAAAAACTTGTGTGGAATGTACGTAATTTGTGTTTATACTAGTATATTTTTTGTAATTTTTTGTGTATTGGGTTCCGTATCCCAATGGTGTTAATGAGATCCTATTCATAAGACTACGCTGTTCGTTCGTCTAACGTCTTCGTTCTATCTGTCACAGCCCTTTAACCGTATTTATTGTAGTTTTCCTAAAAATATAATTATCTATTTTCTTAATTTACTAAATAATAGCCTATGTCTAACATTGTATTCTATTTAAAATATTATGAAAGATCAGTTATCATAAAATTTGTACCATGATGTTCAGACCATGGTAATTGCAGATTGTACGTTATAACAACATGCACTTGTTGAACAAATGAACCGACCGTTCATTTAGAATGTAGTTTCAAAACGCTATTATGTTCCCGCAATACAGGTATTATTTTAATATTAAAATATAGTGTACTTTAGTCGCTTCAGTTCTGAATGTGTTTTTTTATATTTTTTTGTCAACTATACTAGTGTTTTAATTATCGATCCGACTATGTGAGCAAGCTAATTATAAGCTAGGATAACCTTTATTTCCGGGAATTTTGTCATTTTCTGAAGAATATGTCAAAATCACTACATTGATATATTAAATTTAATTTTAAGTTACAATTCAACATGTTATTAAAACAGTTGATAAAAAGAAAATTGATTATTGTAATTTATATCTCAGCGATTCAAAGGTTAAAATCATGAAGAACTTTCAGATATTGTTATTTTTATTAGTTTATCATTTTATGTCAGTGTTCTGGTAAAATTTAACATGTTAAATATCAATTTACATTTCCAAGATTATGAAATAAACAGTTAAAGATGCTTACTGTACAAAGATTACTAAGTTAAATATTGTTCTAGATAAAATGAAGCCATTTTTAGAAGCTATTCACATAAGTACGTAGCTTCTCTCTCCATTGTTATTAAAGGTCCCAACATTGCATTCTAAGCGTTTTCATTTTGTGTTATTCCAAAGATACTTAGAGTAAAGCGATAACAACCTCTATAATATTTACTCAACCCGCAGTACGTTGAACTGGATTCTGTACCAATTGCTTTTGTTATTATGGCAGCATCTGATGCCTGGAATGAAACAATAATATCATAATGGGGCTTTGTCTGGCAAAATGGTGATTCGCGGCGAGGTTTCGTGGCACCCGTTAATCCTTGCCAGGAGCTTATTCATAATTTATTCACACCATTTCACCGCTAATTCACTGTCCGTTAAATAAACCGCTCTTTAAATATACATCACTACGTCTCTATGATCTGACTACATCAGTACGCTGCAAATATTAAGATTTATGAAAGCAAAACAAACTAGATAAGAAATGTACATAGAATGTTTTAAAAAAATCGTATTTAGTGTAATAGTGTTGAAAGACAAAATAATGTTTTAAAAACTATTTACTGTATTCGCATTCATACATAATATCCATTATCTATATTTAAAAAAAATTTGCTATATACTTATGGTGTTAAGTAAATTGAGAATTATGAAGAAGAAAGAAGCTTATCTAAGAAGAAACAAGAAACAGCAATAGCTTCCGAGGTCTCAATTCCGTAGTGCATTGCAGTGCAGTCAGCCCCCTGCAAGCAGTGCGGAAGTGAGGCTAAGGTAGTTTTATACGTCACAATAGAATGCTCCGGAAGCCCTCGAGGAAGATAAAGAAGAAATAATATGCTTAGGAAAAGGTTTCTTATTCCTATTTCTTTATAACGACGTTCTTTTATGTGTCAGACGTACGTGTATGAATAGTTTAATCTTCTCATATTACTTACTCGGTGTTTAAGATGATATAATAATTCTGAGCAATTTTAATTTTAATATATTCAGAATGTATGCGGTTGAAAAGCATTCATTAAACAACTTTTTACAAAGAGATGAGAGAAGTAGTTCAAGTTCAGAATGTGATATTCATACGTATGAAACCATAGTATTTTAATAGCTTTAAATGTAAGGGATCAAATGATAACCAATTTTAAGATCTAATTGATATATTTCCATGTTTGGCGAAGGTGAAAATGAAGCGTCGGGGTTGCCGTGTCTGGTGTTCGTCCATGGCGAGTCGTATGAGTGGAGTTCCGGAAACGCATACGATGGTACGACGCTCGCTGCCCACGGAAATATCATCGTAGTCACTATCAACTTTAGGTTAGGTGTACTTGGTAAGTTGAATCTCTCAGCAATATGTCTCGAAAATTCGAAATTCAAACTAAAATATCGTTATAGCAACGCTTTCATAATGAATGTATAACAAAGAACTGGCTACTAAGAAAGAAATGGCTATAAAAGAAACATCCTTTAACGACTCCGTAAGGGGTAGTCTGTGATCAATTTCACGTAGAAATAAAGTTGATTGTTTGAAGGTGCTCGGATACATCGTCTGCATTCATTTATAAAGCCATATGAATAAAAATAAGATTTAAAAACAAAATATCTTTAACAAGCGGTTATATATTTGTTTAATTAAAGGTATTTTAAACGATACTACTAACGACGGCATTGAACCACATTTTCAATTCGTTTTGGATGTGAATTTTAGTACTTTTAAAATCGTACATAATCCGCAAAGCCAAGTTGCAAATCCCAATATGCAGCAGCTCTAAATATATCTGAATAGTTCTAAATTTAAATCCAAAGAGTCGCAAATATGTGCTTTCGCGTGGCCTAGAGAGTTTTGCCTCAATAATTTAAAAAGGTAAAATGTAAACTACAAACTGGTGGATACTATATTGCACCTTGATGTGAAATTTTATATGGTTTTCTACTAATTTTATAACTTTGTTTATTGGTTATACTGAACGAAGTAACATTCGTATTTCCTCTAATTATTAATAATATATTATTATCATTTAATACGAAGTAAACAGTAATTTCGATTTTATATTTAGGAATTAGGTCGAAGTATTATTTAACAACGGTGAAGAAGAATTTAACTCTACATTAGATCCCACGGCAATGCCCAAATGCATGTAAATTTACGTGTTAAATGCTTAGCTATATTAATGGATTTCTATACAAAAAGTTTCTCGTGAATTTGTGTGTCGATTAACGTGTTAATTAGCGCGCTAAACTATTGTCTATATCTGGGCAGTGTCATAGATGACGTGCTAATAATCGCGTTAGGGCGTAGATAAGAATGTCACATGAAGAACAAGAGATACGTAACAGGAAATTGTTTTAAGAATCAGAAGTACATTCATTTTCAAGGTTAGCTAAGATCTGTTTTTATGATTGTGGTAGGGATTCTCATCTATATCCTTGTTATGCGATTCATATGAGTTATTGATTTTGTCTCATATTTTTGTATTTATATTACAAACAATATTTTTGTATTTATATTATAAACAATTCTTTAAAAGTTTACTAAATCAATGAGTTTCACGTATATTATGTTTAATATAATTCAAAGACAAAACGTACTATTAATCTAAAATATTTTCTGTCATCAAAAAGTAAATGATTTTGGTTCTATAAAGGGAAGCAGGAAGAAAGACCATTGTTGAAATTAATGGTGTACAATTCATAATTCCTGTTAAAGGAAATCATTTCTTTCAGATTGTTCATTCTTTTCTTTCCATTATAACCGTAATTGATTTTAGTGAATTTCATCGTAAGAATTAGATTTTCTAAACGTTCATTTTGGAGTTGGATGGATGAATTGGATTTATAAAAAATATTAGACTGTTTATAATGAGTATAATTTGTGTTATCTCATAAAATTATTTCTTTAATTTTTATAAGTATAATTTGCTTCATCACTGCTTATTATAATTATTGACTAGTATTTTTACAAACGAATATTTATTTATTATAAATAATTATCTCAACTCATTTATACAAATTTAAAGTGATATAAAAGGCGGACCTAATGCTACCGGTCAACCTTTAGTCTAAACATAAATCATTATTATAAATTCATGAATTAAAAATTACACTTATTTCGGTGGTAGGTATATATCGATAAAATGTTGTTCTGAATTGTTGAATGCTTGCTGTGACGTAAATGCTTACGTCACAAATATACTCGTATGATTCTTTTTCTACACAAAGTTTAGAGTTATCTGTTTGCAAGCGTTCTGGCTCAGCGCAGGAACTTGTTTATTTATATTTGGATTTTGTATTCAAAAGTTTTGTTTGTAATATTATATTGGCAATAAAAGGATAAGACATACAAAATAATATTAAGTCGACGTTACTAAAATATTTGTTGTATAAATGGTACGTTCATTATATAAACATATGCGTTGACATTTTTCATTTTTATAGCGCAATTTTTGTTGAAATGAATGTCAATCTTAGTCAAATAACATTAAAAATTCGCTACGCCAGCGCTTTTGATGTGAATTGCAGTAGAAAATATTGCATACATCAGGCAGAAAGTTAGGTGAAAATATTGGAGAGGGTATTTTGGGATTTAGAATTTTACTGTCCCAATTTATACGTACCTGGGCCAATAAAACATATATTTTCTTCTTTGCAGGTTTTTTAAAGACTGGTGCTAAAGGTTCAGCACAGGGTAACTTTGGCCTCATGGATCTAGTGGCAGGGCTTCATTGGTTACGAGAGAACCTGCCAGCTTTCGGTGGCAACCCTGAGAAGGTCACTATCATGGGTCACGGAACTGGTGCAGCTTTGGCCAACTTCCTGGCTGTATCACCAGTTGCTAAAGGTTTGAAGATGTCATCACTGTCAAATAATTGTATTATTCACTACATCATCAATCAGCGATATACTCGGATGGTTCATTATAGTTCTAAATCAGCTAACTAATGCAATGAATTAAGGACCATAATTATCCATTAATGCAAGATGTTTCAACATACGAATCTCATGCGATGTAATATTTACTGCAATCATTACATGTACTCATTGCGTGCATCGTGCATTTAATATAAACCTCAGACGGTTCATTATTTTAACAAATTTACTCTCTTGTTTGTTATGGCTACATTAAGAGGTATAATAAAACATTACATGAAGTGTGGTTGAAGATTTCGGTGTGTTCGGAGACGATCAAACTTTAGGAAACTTCGCCAGGACGACAATTTTGTTGCTATAAAATATCAATTTCAGGACAGAATTGGCCGTTAAAAAAGTTTTGAACGAATAAAGATTTGAAGCCATCATCGTCCTCATTCTTTTAACGCGTTATACTTTACGTATACTTAATCTTTTATTGTACAAATCGCGCGCATGCTTTTGCAGTTTAGCGTGTCTTCCTTATATTAGTCGGAAAAACGGAGAAAGTAGGAGAGTAATGTTAATGGATCGCTAGCTAGCGCGAAAAAGGCATGTCAATTACGAAGGGTCTCGCTTTGTGAAATTTCGTACAAAACCGTTATCTTACATGTTACATTGCGCTAACCTGTATAGAATCATTACAACCCATAATTGTCCCACTGCTGGGCTCGAGTCTCCTCTCATGAGATGACTAGTACAGGCCATAGTCCACCACGCAGGCCAAGTGCAGATTGACAGACTATTCTGTTCTATGTATAATTCATTAAGTTAAAATCTGTAATAAAATATTTTCAATCGAAAGTTAATAAGTTTGACGGCCCCATAGTCTAGTTGGTAGTGACCTTGCCTGCGAAGCGAGGTGTCTTGGGTTCGATTACCGACCGG